>VWZS01010003.1:0-53452 GCA_013397075.1 Rhabdornis inornatus | reverse complement strand
AAAAAAAAAAAAAAAACAGGGAAGATATTATGAGAAAAACATTAGCATTAAAATGTCAAGTCATGCGTTCTTCCAGGGAAAACCCCACACAAAATGAAGCTGAATTCCCCTCAAAACAATAAATTCAGACTGAAGCCATCACTTTCACTGTATATTATACATTTATATTAAAAAACCAAACCAACCAAACAAAAAAAAAAGCAACTCGGACACATTTTAAGCTTCTTTACAAGGGAAATTTTAAGAACTGAAACAGGCCACCAGATTCTACCCAGTCTTCCTTAGCTAATTTTCCTTGAATTAATAATTAAAGGTACATCTGGTTTGTTAAAGAATAGTATTTAACATTAATATTAAAGTAGCAGCTATAATACAGTAGAGGGAAAAACTCTTAAAGAAAGCATTACATGAAATGGCTGTAGTTATTTACTTGGCTTCCACCAGCTCCACTTGTTTCTCCCATAGCTGTAATTAAAACAGGACAGGAGATATTTTTGATATTTTCAGATTTTTCTGTCATTAGCAGGTGCTGTCTGAGAAGACACATCCGTGTACCATGAGAGCTCAAGTCACAAACACAACCCTGAATTTTCCCTTCCCTCCCAGCAGCACCTGAGGCTTCCCAAACTGCAATTTCTCCATCTTTTCATTTCCCACATCTCTCTTTTTAATTTGAGTGCTGCCACTAAGGACCCAAGTCACTGATACCCAGCAGAAAAGAGCTTTTTATCAAATTTCTGGTATATCAGCATTCCAAATGTGCTACTTTTGGACGTTCAAGTTTGCAAACAAGCCTGATTTATTGGGCTGGAATTGATTTACCATACCTTATAGGCAACATCTTAAAAAGCTGTTCTGGGCTAATTACATACTCAGCTGATTCCCAAGTGATTAATAAAGTTCCTGACTAATTTTCTGTCTCTCTTCTGAGCTGCCAGATGGAGTACAGAAAGCCCATGTACATCCCATAATGCAGATTTTCATATTAATGGATAAAGTTTACAGCTGGGGAAAAAAATAAACTGGGGAAGATTTTACATCTGCTTTACTTTAACATTCCTAAAAGATATAAATAGTGTTTTTACAACAGTGTTATTACACCAATATTTTAAGGTGAATAAAAACATTTTTTTCATTAAACGAGACAGAAGCTACTACACTGTTTTTGCAGACACTTGTACCATTCAGAGCTGACATAAGTTCCTCTGGTTTTTCTGTCTCTATTCTTTCCTAAGAAGGGGTAAGTGGAGTTTGTGTCACTTTCCTTTGATTTTCTCACAAACAGAAAACACTCTGAAGGTGACCCTGCTGTTTTGGTTTTTTTTTCCTTTAAATTTTATCATGAATGTAAAAAGTAATCAGAAGATGTCCAGTGACTCAATTCTTTAGAGAGTGATTCAAATTCATTTGTCCCTTTTAAGAACCAAAGGAAAAAAAAATTCATTATTCATTTAGGCAATTAAGAGTAATTTGAAAGCAATAACCAGTACATTAAAGAACCTGTCTCTGGAGTGCTGCTTACAGTCTAGGAAAAGTTAATTTTAGAGCATTTCAAGGGAAGAAAGGTCATTTCCTAGAGTTCTTGAGAATACTGTAATTTTTAAATGGTAACCTAAATAAGAAGTGTTTTTTTGTAAATATGGGGTAAATGGTTAAGAGCATTAGAAACAAAACTAAATAAATGTATTATAATGTCACTTTAAATTAAACTATGTATAATAGTATTTATCATCTTTTTTTACGTGTCAAAGAAGAATCTATAGATTTCTTCCTTACCATTACATAGGGCACAGTTTAAAATAAAAACTTCTGTACAAGACACAATAATTAACACTAAATCTCTCCAGTTTCTAGAATCAACTGGTAGAAACAGATGTAAGTTGGATTCTATGGAAAAGGTGAGGAACTGTCTCACAGTGCAAAGTTTATTGATATTCAACCCTTGCCAGCCACAATGTAGAGGAGCAGAAAGCCCCACGAGGCATCCAGGATCTCCAACACCTCATCAGAGTCTCTTGGCTCATCTACAAACTCCCTGTCTCACCTTCTGCTAAGTGCAGAAATAGATTATCTGCATGGAAACTTAGTATTTACTGGTGGAAACTTAGTATTTACTGGTGGAATCAATTTTATGACAGTACAAACTGGTGCATTAAACTACGCACAACTGTCAAGAATTATATCAAGAAAAAGAGAGCAAGACAGGAATAGTAGAGGCAGCTAAGTAAACTTCCCCCACAATAAAGTCAGAGAAATGATAATAGAGTCACCAAGGCACAAGGCTGTGATTAAAGTTTCAAATTCTGTCTGCACCAGACTTTCTCTATGATATAAAGAGTGCACAGCAGCACATCCACATTCCTCAACTCCTCATGTATAAAAAAACATTAATCTTTTCCACACAAAGGTGGAAGTGCTTCATAAGAACAACAAATTCATCAAAAAAATACAGAGCTAGTCTTCACAGTAATTAAAGGTTTGTGTGTGATATTTTTTGGCAAATGCAAGGTTAAATGCACTAAACCCTTGTGGAAGATGAGGTAATGCTGTAAGGTAATATTCTCTGCTGTTTTGAGTAGGTCATATTCTATGATTTTTATGAAAGTGTTAAAAAGGTAAGAAATGTGCTGATAAAATTTCATGCGTGTTCATTACACCATAGGAGCCAATACGAGCACAGAATCCTTTCCAAGTTCACTCATATCAATAATGCAGCTAGATTAGATGAAAATATGGACTTGTATTTATTATTCTATCTGTCTACAAAAAGTCTTAGGTCCCCATTTGACCACCCCTCTTAAATCTTGGCATCCATCAAGAATTCTTATCACAAAAGAGTCTTCAATGCAATAGGAAAACAACAGAAACAAAAGCCAACAGCACAAAATAATAATGTACTCTAACCAAAATCATCTTCACGTGACCTTAAAAAGTATGAGTCTGGAATAAAGGTTTCTTTCAATCAAAGGATTACAAGTGCATGCAATAAAATGTATTATTATGTTCTGTCAAACTAGAATACAGCATTGAACTCTAATTTGATCAAGCAGAGGATTTCTTGGGACTAAATTTTACATTTCATAATACAAAATAGATCATCTTTGTACAAATATACTAAGAGGTGACAGTCCCAGTACACTACATTTCTTATTTTTTCTGCCTAGTCTGGCATAAAAAGAGTCAACTGACATTCTGAAATAGTTGTATGAGCCACTTAGAAACTTCTTTCCCTTACAGAAAGATATCCAGCATGGATTGGAGAATGACAGAATATTTATGCATTGTAGACTATTCCCTAAAATTATTCCAACTTCTAGACATTATGATATATACTTTTTTAAAGGAAGAGTAACACTAAACTAGTAACACAGACATGGATTACCACACAGAGATACATCCCCCGCTAATGGTGGGGTTTCAGCAGATAATATTTGTGGAAGTGTGCATTTCTGCTGAAGAGGCAACAAAGAAGTAGCAAAGAAGAAAGAGAGGCAATTAGAACAAGCACTTTTAGCACCCAAGAAAGAGACACATTTTTTTTTTCCTGAGTAAAGGCTTGGAATTATAACCAGTTTGATTCCTGCTGTGCTCCAAGGAACCTGCTTTTGTGATTTTTTTAAATAAACCAACTGAACTGTATTAGAAATACTCAACCTCTCTAACAGAAACAATAACAACCCATTGGATAAGCCAGTTGAAAGAAATAATATTTCTGCTGCCAGTAGCTAAATTTGAGTTATGATAAGGATGAACAAGGTAAATTATGAAATGGAGCAGAAAAGCAGATAAGAGAACAATGAAATGAAGAGCATAGGCTGAGAGGGCAGAACAGAGAAAATGTGGCTCAAGGCAGCACAGATTTGCAAATGAAACATGCTGTAAGAGAAGACAGGTGGAAACTAAGGAGCCTTAAGAATAAAACCTTGCTTAGATATCCAAATTATCATGTCCTTCAACCTGCTGATACTTCTTCCAAATGCACCCCAAGATTCTCTTGGCCCTTTTCTGTTGCCCTGTATTGCTGGCTCATGCTCCATTTTTCACCCACCAGGAGTTCCAGGTGGTTTTTTGGCACAGCTGCTCCCAGGCTGCCCAATAAATGGAGTTAGTCTTCCCCATATGCAGGACTTTGCACTTTCTTTTGCTGAACTTTGTGAGGTTCCTGTCAGTCCTTTGCCCCAAAGTCCCAAGTTCTAACCTTGGTAACTCTGTGAATGCCTGAGTGACCACCCCACAGCCCAGCACAAACCCACAAACCCAGCACACTGCACAAATTCCTTTCACCAGCAAAGCCTCAGCAGAGGGACAGAGCAAGAGAACGAGCTCTTGGCTGGCAGCTTCAGGAAAAGAGACACCTTGGCACTCCTGAAGTAACTTGCTTTGTTCTTGGAATTAATTGTTCATTCACCTCTTACTTCTACTACTTGTATCCCAGGCCTGAGTTCAGCCTTTATCCAGAGGGGAATGTACCCTTCCAGTAAACCCAGTTTGGGAGTCACTTGAAGTTTTCCCCCTCTCTTTTGTGATACAGCTTATGAGGTTATGCACCGAGTGCCCCAGAACATGTCTTTGTTTCAGAAATAAACCATTTCACTAGTCTTTGTCAGGAATGATTAGAAGTATTCCCTATCCTGAGCAACAAAGGTTGAGTAAAGGTCATTCTCTTGTTTAATTTGGCATTGCTAACTGCTCTTGTTCTGAGGTGCCTGTCTACAAAGGATGTGTGTTTGTCTATCCTGTCACTGTGCTAAGGCATTTCATGGGCTGTGCCTCATTTAAAACTAAGCAAACATTTTCTCTCTTCATCCTGGCTCTGCTTCAGCTCGTTAAGTACTACAGCCTTTGTCATCTGCTTCCCAAAACCATGTACATGAGCACAGCACCAAGGGATTTCTGAGAAATGCCTTAGAAAATAATCTAAGAATGTTAAAACAAGCTGCAATAGGCAAACATACATACTCCTATTTGATTTGCTTTTTGGAGGCATTTCAGCGTGATCTTTTCTACAAAATACCTATAAACAACATTTTAAAATAACCTTGCTCCTTGGGCATCATCTTTTCAAATAGTGCAATATATGAGCCATAGAATCCCCAAGTGAACAAAAGCCTCAAAGATATTGGTAGGAGAAGCATCCTCTTGGAGCATTTGCTGGAATTCTTGCTTAATAAAGATAAAACCAAACACATAATGATTTGTTAACTTAAGGGAAAAGCAATTATTCCAAATGTTGTTCTAACCTTCCTTCTTTGACTGGGAACAGACAAGATCACCAATATTAGCACTTGATAACTGACTTCAAATATGTTTATTTATCAAGAGGAGAATCAGACAAGGAAAGGTAGGAATGAAGGTAATTTTACACCAAAGTGGTTTAATACAACTGAAAAGGACAACAGGAACCGTTTTTCATAGTGCATCTCTGAAGTCAGTGGAGCACTGAACTTGGCAGTAACAGACTGGGATACGTTTTTCTGCAAAATAACCAAGCAATTCTTCCCCTTCCATGATACATTAAATAAAATTAAGAATTATCTGGACTCAAGGATTTGGATAACTGAAAATCCAGACCACAGTTCTCCCAGTGTGGCAAAAACACATATGCCACTGCCTCCTGGATTTCCTTTAAAACTTCTACAAAGCACTGAAGATTTCTGCCTTTGGCTGTTCTCAAAATCTAACTTTATTGTATGACAGAGAAGTATCTAGAAAATTGCATTTTCATGAGGTAACAGCTCTTTGAGTCTTCCCTCATAAGAAGTACATGAAGTGTACTAGCTTCTGACAACTTACCTTTAGACTAACACAGGCTTTTCTCACATCTGGCTACTTCCTTTCCTGGGCAAATAAACATATCAGAAGTTTTTGGAGTTTGGTTTCTTTTTTCTTTTTTTCTATGGCTGTTTTTAATCTAAATACTCAAATCATTGTATTTGCAGAATTCTTTCCACGTCTAAATAACAGCTCAACCATTTTTGGTATTGTCTTTTCTAAGTCTTGTATTTAACTATTGCAAAGGTGTGCACAGGCTTGGAGAGAAGCTCAATAGCTCTCCTGAATGTCAAGATTCTGAAGTGAAAACTGCTCACAGAGAGAAGTACAACACTCACCTGAGATCACAATTAGCCACCTGCAATTTGTGCTGTGCTGCCTCAAATTCCACTTAGACTTCACAACATTTTAAACTCTTAAACTTCTGACTTTCAGGATAAGCTTGCTTAAAAAAAAGAGAGAAAAAATGAACAGAGTATACTTCCCTGAAGGAAGTAACTTGTAATCTTCATTAACCCCATTATGTGCAGCATCATTTCATCACCCTAACACTCCCTGCAGCTGTCTGGCAAGCACAATCTCAAGAAAAGCTCATTTACATATGGCTCCTGGCCTTACTCCCTGGAAAAATTTCCTAAAACAAATCACAGTGTCAAAAGAAAGCTCATTAAATTTTTACATCAGGCTGCTATGTTACCCTTAGCTCCCTGGGTATTCATACCTCTTTCTATTGTTAGTTTTCAGTCCTTAAGGCTCACATATTTTCAAGGGCAGAGGCAAACCAATTATGAAAAAGGAAGTTATTTGCTTACTAGTGTACAATGGCACATCCAGCCACTGCTAATCCACATTCACCAAGAACAGGTCAGATACCACATCCCACCACCCAGCTGAATAACACAATATTTCCACATGCATTTAATTCAGTGCCAGTATTTGAGGCAGCAACAGCACTCTAGCACACTGAAAATGGGGATTGAGCACATTTTCCACCAATTATCTTTCCCTTTTAATGATGTTGTTTTTCCTTAACATAAAGGAACACCTAGCCCATTTATCCAGTGGTGATGGCAATGTTTCAGAAGACAAAAATCCTTAGATATCTGGAAAAGTTAAAAACATTTATTGGCTTTGCCGTAATCCACATTATGTTGGGTACTTTCAAGGAACAGGCATTTAAAGAATTAAATTACATGAAAGTTATATTCCCTGTTCACCCATCCACTCTATTTAAAAGGTACATAAACAATTTCTGCTTTTTAAAAATCTCTTCTCTAATTTATTGGATTTGAAATATTTATTTCACTTCTAAAGGATTCACGTAGCCAGTATTTCACTTGCCTTTCAAAAAATACTTAGGATCTTATTTGTTCACAAGGCCAAATAAATTAAAGATTATTATTTTTTTCACCACCACTTCACTTTTTAATTTGTTTTCAGGCCTGATACATCTAACTAACATTTGATGGAGTGCAGTCATTCCCTCCCTGCACTGCCATGGGCAGGCAGGATGCAAATCAAAGGAATTGCTTCTGAAACTTCACAGCAAGTAAGATTTCTCTCTTAAAAGTTTCACAGGCAGCAGATACTAAAGCTTGCAATGCTTTTTTCAACTTCTCAGATTTCTTAAAGCTCTCCTGAATCAGGATTTTACCCCAAATATGCTATGTACTGCAGATCTACACTTTTTCAACTACAAATGGTTAAATAATTAACAGGCAACTGACCATCACCACCACATCTAGTGAGTAGAGTCAACTTAGTGAGACCTGGAACAAAAATAATTAATTTAAAGAAAAATGGGGCAGGGGAGAGAAGCAGGATATGAACTCAGCCCCTCTCCCTCTCATTTATTCTAGTTGAAACCATTTCCATGCACCATTGTGGGCCACAAGGAGAAGCCATCAGCATTCCAATATTATAGATGTCACAGGACAGTGATGAAAGGCCAACATTAACATCTCTGCATTTGAAATTAAACATCAAGCATCATAGATTCCCATAACTCCTGATGGAATTGGTAGCCTTCTGATGTCAACAAAACAATATTACTTATGGAAATTACCAGAAACACTGAAAAAGTCTTTCTGAGCAGCTGCTGAGAGCTCAGGCATCCCCCAGCTGCCCCTGACCACACAGACAGAGCCACTCCACAGCCCATTGTATGCACCTGCACTAATCCATAAATAGCAAAGCACATTTTGGAGTTGTTCTGACATTTGACCTGTACCAAAGTATTAAATTTAATATTGTCAATCCTGCATGGAACTAAGGGTAGAGTAACCCATTCTGCATCTTCCTAGCTGCACGTGAACAGCCCTTACAGCCAGAAATAGCTTGAAATTGAAAATAATTTGAAACCAAGACAAAGCAGACAAACAGAAAAATCACAACAGGTATTGCTTAAACACCTAAAGCTGTTCTAAACTTCCCAACATCAGCTACCAAACTGCATTTACTTTCTGCTGCCAGCTGAGAGGCAGCTCTACAACCCAGAGCCTGCCAGTCTCTTAAATTAATTAGAGAGAGTTCAATGATCCACAACCAGGATATTTTCTGCAATCATTGACAATTGGTTTCCATTTCATTCCCAAGGGGCCAAGGCTGCCCTTCCCTGTGAGCCAATATTCTTTCATCACCCACACGTTCCAGGAGGGCTGACTGCCCACAAGGATTTCTGATCAGAAATCTGTGCCACTGATGTCCCAGCTTTCAACAAACTAATTATGGTATGCAGGAACAAATAACACTCTGAGGGGATTTTCTCATGCATTGTTTTGGGGTTTTGTGAGGGCTCCCTTCCAAATATATAACATTAATGAGTGAAAATTATCTGACACATGGTATGTCACTTAAATAATGAATATTTACTCCATATGCACAAGTCCAACTGGCTCTAGTGAAAATTTGACATTTTGGATGTGTCACAGAGAACTAAACATCAGAAGGAATAAACTTTCAGCAGAAAAATGGCATCTTTTTCTAAAATTTGACACAAAAATTATTCTTTAACATTACCCCATTGAATAGAACTTTCTCCCTGAATTTCACAGGAGTGCTATTGCCTTTTTCAACATGCTCTTTTCAAATAATCATGCTGGGTTAGTGAATTGTGTGCTCTGTCATTCTGAGATGAACTCAGACAGCAGGGCAGAAAAAAAGAAAAATCCAGAAACCCCACAGGATCTATGTGCAGCATGTATCCCAATACTGACAGAAGCAATATATTTCCAGGACCTGACAGAAAGAAGTACTAGCTGCACAAAAACAAGGTTCAGTTAAATAATAGGCTGCTCTCCTTGTATTTATTGCAGTTAAAACAAGCATCTTCAAGGGTACTTCTGCCTTTTCATTTATTAAAGCAAAATGTACAAAATAAGGCTAAAAGGGCTAAGATTTTAACCTGAAATTGAAGTACTAAACACGATCTAACCCCCCAAAGTACTTTAATTTCTAAGGTACCCCATTGAAATAAAATGTCTCAAAGTAGCACATCTTACATTAGATTCTCAAATCAAAACCTGTCATTATTCTTTCTGTACCACATTTATTTCAAACAGCAGGCACATTCCCAAATACATTTTAGCCCATGCCAGAGATTGTCCATAACCACTTAATCCTCAAAATGTTTGACCTGCTGGAGATGCAGGTTAAACTTTCAGATGCATTTCTAGAACGAAGAGAGGCAAGCGAATCTCATTTATCACTTGTAGCTTCAGAAGTTTGAGCTTTATAGATAAAGACACTGTGAATATTCCTTGGAACACAACATCAGCACTGCTCAGATAGGAGCTGCTCTCATTAGACTGTTGAGCACTTTTTAGGAATATTGTGTTGTTATAAAGGCTGGCAGTTCCTTGGTTAAGATTAAAGTGAGCCATTTCATTACTGAAACCTTGTAAAACACTGCATCTGAAAACCCTTACTGCTTGTAATAGACCCAGCCTTTCAACCTGAAGAATAATATATTTGTGCATTAGGTATTGAACTGATTGGATGCTGCAAGCTCTTGTCTGTGTGGGAGTCTGCCCACTTCAGAATTTCAACAGCTTTTTTATGAGCTGCATGTTGGGATTCACAGCACATCTACAGTTTGTCATAGGCAGTACCCTTTATATCATTTGATTTCAAAGCTGCTTGCTACAAATCCTCTGCAATCAGGTTGTTATTAATACCTTTAATCTGCCCTCAGACAAGAAATCTAGTGCAGTGTGGTTGTTCCAAGCAGGCTGAACAGTAATCAGCAACCATATCTGATGGATTATGTTCTTTGTACACTATTTACAGTGAGCAAGGAACAGAAAAAACACGCAAATGCTCCTGCCTTGTGCTGCTGTGCATGCAGGCACTGGTGCTGAGTCCATCTGTATTCTCACCACTATGTTCTCTGCACCCAAAGCAGCTGAAAAGAAATAGATTTTGTGGGGAAAGTGCCATACTGCCCCTCTAAGGGAATGAAATATTCACAGCTTTTATCAGGTAACATAAAAAGTGCTACAATTTGAATATACTGTGAAGTAAATACCAATTTTGAGCTCTGCTATATGTTATTTGCTTTTGCATATTGAATAGAAAATCCAGGAGTTTAGGAACTTAGGAAAAATCAGTGTCAGTTTCTGTATCCTGGGAAAAAAACCTCATCACTGCTATTTATCTCTTCAACTTAAAATCCCTTCAATTTAAACTGCTATTACAGTCGTAGTTCTGAGATCCATGTAAGTAGAAGGCAGTTCTGTGCTACTGATTTAAGAGATTTTTCCTTTCACAGAATTAATTCTGGCAGTTGTTCCTCCTTTTTTGTTGTTGGGATTTTTTTTTTAATGGGGTTGTTTCTCTTTGTTTTTAATATACAGCCAAAGGCAATCTTCTATGTATGTACTCTAGTCTAGAGTCTTGGGCCCATGGTTTCTACAAAATTCCTTTGCTTAGTGCACAAAGAGCACATCTCTGAGGATCTGATAAATAGCATGACTTTAACACACACACTGAAAAAAAATAATCAAACCCCACATTCTTTGTCAGTAGGAACTAAATGAAAATCCATAGCATGGAATTTTCAAACAATGCAAATCTGCTGAAATGGCAGCAAAATGAACTGAAATGTTGACAAAGACAACAAGAAAACACCCAAGATTCACTTTGAACAAACACACTTAACTTAAAACACACTTTACTTAGAATGCTCCTTCAAAATCCAGGAAATATTGGTGATGAGTGAAAACTTGGAGTCAGCTTACAGTAACTTCACACACCAAACTTTTCCACTTTTGGCTCACTCTGAATCATTATCACTTGTTAATTTTGACAAATTATTTTTCAGCTTCTACTTGAATAAACTCTTGCTAGAGACCATTGCACTTAACTCAGCTGCACAATACATGGGTAAAGGTTCTGAGTTAGGAAATTTGCTTTGGCCATCCCCTAAACTCTCAGTTCAAGAACTGGGGATAGGCAAACCAAAACAATCAGCACAAAGAAAACATAAACCACTAGTTATTCAAAAAAGCACGAGATTACACAGTGCAGGACTTGTGTGAATACCAAAGAACAAAATTCAGCTGAGGAATTTCCCTGCACAGATCTGGCAGCATTATATATTACCCTGACTGCATTTGGTGAATAAATAAGTAGACTTAAGCACTTGCAGAAGAGGCTGGAATGGGTCAGCCACACTGCAGGGTGCAGGAACTAATTATTGATAATCAACATACACACAGAGATAAATGCAAGTAAACATGTCTCACTCTTACAAAATTTCTTTGAAAATCCGTTTTCTGAAGAAGTTTTACCTGCTAGATAATAACAGCCATCACTGACACTCTGAAACAGCCAGGAGTTATTTTTATGGAAACAAACACAATAATTTTCATCTGCTGCCTATTGATTTTGTTCTACAGCTTAGGCACAGGGGTGTGTGTTTAGTGCATTTGAAATGTTCACTTATACTGATCTCTAGGGGCTTCCAAATCAGGACAGGAAAATAATCTCTCTCTTACTCTGTCATTTCTCTTTATTTAACCACAGGCTTTTATGTGGTTCTCCTTGCTGGTGTATCTGATTCGCAGCTATTTTAGCATGTTACAAGGGAGTAAAAACTGGCACTAGAAAGAACAGTACATCCTGGGAAAGAGGAGAAAAATAATAACCTAATATGCATGTAAATAATTACACACTGCATGACAGAAAAGAGAGAGATTTCCAGGCCTGACTGATGATCATTTCACCCAACTGAGTGAACATTTCAGACCACAGGTCCTGCAGTCTTTGCACTATGGAGCAGGTATCATTTTCTGGTGTATTTTGAAGTTAGTTCTAGTGCACAGAATAGCTGAAATGGAAATGCATGTACTATCTTGGCACAGAAAGAGAATTTTCAATCATCAAAGCTAGTATTTAGCAAAGTGCAGAGAATATCAAAGCATGAACATATTCTGTGTTTACATCCTCTGAGCTGACTGTTTTTCCCCAAGTTCACTGTGATCTGTAGTATAGAAATACCTTCTGAGAAATACCAAAAGTACAACAGTAAATTAACTGGACCACAGCAATGACTATTGAAGTTCTTTTAGATTAAAAAAAACCCCAATCACCAAAAAGGAGTCCCTCTTATTTTAGCCAAAATTTAAAAAAAAATAAAATAAAATAAAAAACCCTGCAGCTCTCCATGCTTTTCAGATAAAGGGGTCTGATCACTTCCTGAGCATAATTTGCTCACATCAGTGAGATAATTTGACAAAAGTCTGGGAAAGATGTGGCCTGCCAGCTGACAAAACTCAGGAAAACACCTCAGGATTGGAGACACAGGAGGGGCTTTGAACCCACAGCACATTTCTCCTTAGCAATATGCAAACAGGGCAAGGGCAAGAGGAAATACATGGAATTACTTCCCTTGGCAAGCACAAGAGTTTATTCAGAAGTGCTAAACAGTTTTGAGGAAAGGCCAAGAGTTAACCTATTTTTGCAAAATGTTCTGCAGAGTGAAACAGCTGTGATGTAGAAATTCTAAGTCTGAACAGAATCTGATCAATGTTTTAAGAAACTCAGCTGAAGCATTTATTTCATAGAAGTCTTCAGAGAAAAAAGTCAGATAGTAAGAACAGACGAGGTTACAGAACATGGACTAGTTTCATGTTTTTAAATTTGTTATGCCAAACAGATTTCATCCTAAAATATTTCATTTGCCAAGAAATCTAGTTGTAAGCTCTGAGAATCCAAGGAAGACAAAGGTAGTGCCAGAATACTGAAAAAAAAAAAAAAAAAAAGGGAAATAAGGAACTGATCTTCCAAAAGGGAACTTGGGGAAATCGTTAAACAGCTTAATTTGAGCTCTACAAAAACTCAAAACCCAAAACAGAAGAAAAAAAAACATCAGCACTAACAGTGAAACAAACAAAACACCCCACTGCAATCAATAAGCTCCTGAAGATAAAATACAATTATATAGCAGGCAACATTGATTTTTTTTTCCAAAACAGACCAAGTTAAACTTAGTTTTCCTCTGTAGCAGTATACAAGAGCATCTGGATATCAGGTTTCCTGTAACTTGTCTGTAGGAAGTTTTTTAACAGTATTTCATGTGACAGTCCAAAGCAAGCTTGGAAATGAGATGAAGATGAAACTATTGCATGATAAGAGACAGAATGGTTGAACAACCTCAGTCAGAGAACACTTATTAATTATTACCTGTGCAGAACACACCAGGAAGGTTTCACCAAGGCCTGTGAGTAATTTTGGGAATCACCTGGGTGATGGAATAAAGATTTCTCTTAGCCAAAGATGAACCTGATACAAAGTTAGGGACCACAGCCATGCTGTAAAACAAGTTTAGAATTCAGAACGAGAGTACAAAATATTCAAAATGGTCTTCATAGGATATAAATACTGCTCAGCTCAAAGCATAAAACCAGGAATATCCAGCAGTGACTAATAGTGGGTAAGCAGCAAGACTGGTGAGGCTTGCTTAGGCTTAGACTCCAAGTTCCCGTGAGCTGAACAGGGCTGAGAGAGCAACAGTGTGGGATGAGAGGCAGCACAAGCAAGGGTGAAGGGCAGACAGGGAACATTTCCATCCTGTGCACACCAAGGATGTCCCCAATGGCAAACTCCAGCACCACAGGGAGATGCCACACTTAAGGCTAAGTGTGCACACTGTGGACTCACCAGAAAAATTCCAGACACTGATCTGTGCTCTGTGGAAGGATGTTAAAGCAGTTTAAGCCACATGACAAGAGTTAGTAAGCAGGAGCATTGCTCCAAGCAACATTTGTCTCAGCTTTTGCCAGAGAGCAGCTCAAAATTATCTTTAAAATGAACAAATAAAATGCATACCTCGGTAAAAGAAAAGTCATGAAAAAGCTCATCTTAGTGAGGAACTCCATGCAGTCATTTCTTACTTACAGTGGGCATTGGTATCATCTTTACTAGTTAAATGGATGTATTTCTTATTAAAGTACAGAAGCTAGGCCACAAAACTTTTCCATTCTTGCACTGAGGAGCCAACTCAGTGTAGTGCCAGTTTCCCAGATCAATTATTATGTTGTACAGCCTATCCCTGTGCTCACTATTAATATATTTCTTTAGTCCAGAATGAAACTTCCTCACTCTGAAAGTCAAAAAATGCCAATTTTATCACGTTAAACTATTTCAAAACCTGGGGAAAAAATAGATTCATATTTTGAAGAAATGCCATACCAGAAGGAAAAGGAAGCACTTCACTGCTTTCACACCCTAATGACTGCTTGATTAACCCAGCAGCCCACAGTCAGGGAGCCAAGCAGCCTCCATGGGCCATGTGCAGCAACACTGTGACTTATGGCTTTATATTCTTACACTGGCCTCTCCTGCACCACCTGATAAATCAACACACAAGTCATTAAATGGTTCATTATCCAAGCATTATGATTCATTCTCTCTGCCAGGAAACACAAGAAATGATGGGCATCTTCTACTTGCAACCATGACTGTCCATCAATATAACAGATTAAGTGTATGAGGGAGTTTAGTTTGGTGTAAAGGTCAATGGGATGCTTCATGGGCCAATTTTTCTTCTGCAAGGCTTGACCTCCTAGCAGGGAAAAAAAGTGTGGACAAAGAAGAAGAGAATGTGGTTATCCTGCTGTGTAGACAGCTTTTTAAAATAAAATAATCATTAACTTAAAAAATAAGTGCAATGACAGAAGAGAATGGAAATGGGGCTTGCACCTGGTCACCATGAAATCTGGCACCATCAGTACCCTGTGCTTAGAAAAATATCACTTTTTTACTATACATTCGCATTTCAGATTGTCCTTGACAGCCAGTAGGTCTGAATAAAAATTACTAGATATATAATAAATAAGTCTCTGTCGTCACCATATTATGCTGAAGATCATGCAACATCCCTCTAAAAGATTTTAAAAAAAAAAAAAAAGAGTTTGAAAAAAAAAAACTCTGGCCTAACCTAAGAAAAAGTATAAAAATGTGTATGATCATTACTTCACAGAAACAATGAATAGAAGCAAGTGTGTATTCTTACCTCCAGTTACTCATCATATATCAGCAGCCACTACAAAATTTAAAACTCTGGTTTATAAAAAGATTGTATCCTTACCTTAATCACAGTAACTCAAAGCTTTGTCTTCAGAATTGAAGGATTGCTATATTCCTTCCCAACTGCAACAAGAGTTTGACTTTTTAAGAGTGGTTGGGGGTTTTTTTCTGCTGTCAGAAAAGCACTCAAAAAACAACAGCAGAAAAACTTGTGGTATGATACTTACAGGAGATGGGAAAAATTAAGTTTTCCTAAAGATACCAGGGAATTGTGCAAAACCATAGTAAGAGCCAGGATTTGGGCTAATTTTGTACCCAGGGTAAGCCCAGGGGTTTTTACCAGAACCTTTAGTTGGAGCTTTCCACACAAAATTTGATACAGGAAGATTCAAAGGATATTTATGCAAATTACTACATGACAGTGATGGTATTTATATAAACTATTTTATATAGTTACACTAGGCAGATCTGTTCCTCAAAGGAAAAACATTTCCAAATTTACAGACTATGAGCATTTCTTATAAAGCATCACACTTCAGTCCTTGTAACTATGAGCCAGAGAGATGAAGACATTCAGGCACAAATTATAATAATATCAGTGCTCTTGCATAAAGATCCAATTTTCTGAAAGCTGAAAGCCCAGGTATTTTCCACCATTGCCAGCTGCACTATAAGTACAGACCTGTTACATTTATTCCTAGATATCAGCTATCATGCACCTCTCAAGAGGTGGAATGTAAACTGCCAGAGCAGCAGGATGGTTATGCTTGAACAAATCAAGGAGATTGCACGGTCTGGCTTTGAGGCTTAACAGCACTGCAGCTCTTCCTGCCCAGAAAGCCTTAACAAATATCTGCTCCTCTGGCTGGCACTGCACACAAACACAACAGGTTTGGGGGCAGTAGAAAGATTCTTTGCTGTTTCAAGTTACTGATCAGAAATAAGCATGGCTCAAAAGGATTAAGTCTCAAAATAATACATTTTTTTGAATGGCTGGAAAAATTCTCAAAGCAAAGTAGTAATTTGGGAATTAGAAGAAAAGATTTTTTTTTTTTGCTTAAATTTGGAGGTAAAACTCTAAATTAAAAAAACAGTACCATATTCCTAAAGCAACTTGCTGCTTCTACGTGAAGAGGTAAAAGAAAATACAAAGTATGGGCCTTAATTGTTTCTTTTTAATCTGGAGATATCCCCATAATTTGCTATTGGTCACAGAAGGTAACAATTCCTGCCTTTCTCTTTGGGGAAGTGAGGGGGCAGAGTTTCAGGGCAAGCAAAACACCCTCACATCTGCCTGGCTGAAAAGTCCTGGAGTGCTGCTAGAATCCTGATCATTTTAGAAAAATGTGAGCAGTCTTCAGGTGATGGTCTCAGCTGACATACAAATTCCTGACAATCAATAGGTTTTTGAGATTAAAAAAAAAAAGCACCATGTGTAGCATTCCTCTAGATATGATTTAGTCACAAATGGTTTGAAGATTTCCCTCTCTGCACTAAATGGCAGAACTATGACCCCTCCCAGGCAGGACTCACTTCTTCTTAGGGCAAGAAAGTCACAGCTTTACAAAGTTCAGACTTCCAGGGACAAGGCCCCCACTCCAGTGAACTGACTTGACAAAGTTACCTCAACTCTCTGGCTGCTCTTGTGCTGGAAATCCATCAAATGCTCAACAGGTGCTCAGCAGCCTGCCTTCAACCACTAAATAAAAATAAAAGCTAGTAAAGAGTTTCCCAAGAATTTCACCTCTTGGATTCTTCACGCTGGCATAAAAGCATTTTTTTAATCTTATTTTAGTTCTTATTTATCTTATTTTTAGTTCAGTTTTTGTCAAAAACTGAACTACTTTGTTCTTTGGATTTAATGGCAACTATATACTGCACTTCATATTTTTGGGGAAAAAAGCATATCCATCCTGTGAGGTTTTAATTTGAGATGTTAGTATGTTCTAAACAGCCCTATATTTCCACAAAACTGTTGATTTCAACTTTATTCCATCTCAGTAAGTGTTCCTAGGAATTAAATTGAAATGGCAGCAACGGAACTGGTTGTGGATAATGTATTTGGAACTAGAGTACATCAACTAGTATTATGGATAATTAATTGATGATCACACAGAGAGATCTGCATTTCTAGATTCACTTATATAAAGAGCACCTTATGGTATATCTTTGCAAATCTCTTTTCCTCCAAATTGGAAAAAATTATGTCAAAAAGCAATGAAATGTGACATATTCCTCCAGAGCAGAGATATTAACTTTTTCTGAAACTAGTCTCCATGAAATAAAAAAAAAAAATTAGCATAGAATTAACATTTTTGAAGACTCCTAATATGCAAAATTATGTTATTGAAATTGAAAGCAGTGAGGTTTATCTCTTAACATAGGTCTAGGAAAGGATAACCTCAGAGGGACCAATGGTCCAGCCTCAACTACTAATCATGATTCAGATACTTTGTAGAAGCAATAAGAAAAAATAATATAAGCAGTAAATCTCTTGGAAGAGATTTTTCCCTCTGTCCACACAGACTGGGCTTTAATGAGACTCAGGAAGGGGAAGGTGAGGGTGTAGGGGGAGGAAAAAAAAAATCTTCAGAAAAGATCACATATAAGAAGAAAGAAAATCAGGACTGATGAAAGGAACAAATAGCTCAGGTTCAGGATCTCCTGATTTCCTGCTATGGTCTAGTAAATTCTTTACATTTTGCTAATTATGTGCTTGTCAAAATACAAACTTTTAACAAAAATAAGGGAGAATAATCATGTTATTCAAAATAATATCATATTTAAATGGGATTTAAAACATTTCTGATGTTTCAGAATTTAACATTCACCATTTAGCTATAATGACTATCACTTTCCATGCTGACATATACTGAATTTCACTAGTTAGGTGCTTTCTCCCTGAATACCTGCCTTTTCTGATACATAGTCCTGCATAACTATTCAGTAACTATCGGCAAGTATCAAAGGTGCTGTGTGTCATTTCACATAATTTTTGAACACCTTTCAAAAATAGAGACAAATTGTTCTAATATTGAGTTCCAGAAGTCTGGGGAGTTTTAACCCAATATATACACTGAGACGTACAAGAGAGGAAAGAGAAGGAGAAGAGGAAGAAAAGAAGGAGAAGAAAAGAAGAAGAAGAAAAGAAGAAGAGAAAGAGAAGTTGTATATAGTATCACTTATTTTATCACGTCCTTACAGTGGGATTTGCAGGCAGCTGAAGGGAAGTTTTATCCCAGAGTGCCTTCTAGTGGTTGTGGATAAACCTCAGCTCCAAACAGAAATCCTAACACCAGCAAAATAATTATTCACTAAACCAATCACAAAAATATATTCACAGATTACTTATGAGAAATATTTGTTGCATGTCAGGCCCACAGTGTTGCATGGTAAAGCTGTTTATAAAAATAGAAACATAATTTAGTCATACAAGGATATCATTTACCAAATGCATAAGAAAGAAAATAATAGATACTAAAATACAGTTTTCCCCTTTGGGAAAATGTTTAACTGGAATTGCAGGTTTATGCCACCTAGGAAAATTAGCAATATTGTGAGCTCATTCCATTGAATAACTCTAAGAGCAGTATTTTTTAGAATTATTTTTAACTGTACCAGCTACACATATATGTAATATTGAGCTATAAAAGACATAGAAGTTTACACACGAACCAAAAAAAAAAACCTCACAGTCTCAACTGGGAATTCCCTAATATATAAAATGGTCCAAAAAGGTGAAAAAACACATGGCCAGACTGCTCAGGGGTCATTGCATTTTTCTCAGCCTATCAACCCATCTGTAAAGTGTTTTGCAGAAACTTTGTATTTTTCTATTTGCACTGCAGGTGTAGCTCCCTGGTTGCTGTGTTTAATGTACTTTCACTGATGGCAGCAGGCTTTGGAACAACTCTCCAGTTTAAAGTGTTATATGAAGAAGTGGGAGCTGCTGGTGAGGGGATTTGTGCATCTTCATTTAAGCTCTGAGCTGTGTCAGCAGCATTACACCACACTGGAGCCACTTGTTCACATGTCCTTTCCTTTTCTGCAAACATTGCAAACCAGGCTCCAAAAGCCATGGGAAACAAAACCATTCCCAAGGAACACCAGAACACACTGGGTATGCACCAAGCTGCTGCTGCATTCATTTGAATGGTCAAAGCACCTCAGAAAGAGAAGCTTAATGGTTACAGAAAATGTAAGGGGAAAGCTTCATTCTGGCTTAGGGTGCACTAGTAAAAGTAGTCAAAGCTGATTACAAAATTCTGTAGACAAGAAATAAACAATCCTTAGTTTCCATCTCACTTCTGTGACTGCCAGCCACATTATCACACACATCCATCTCAATTACCTTATTTAAGCCCAAAAGTAAATGCTGCTGCTCCCATAATCCCCAACACAGACCTCTCAATTAGGACAGCTTTATACCAGAGGTTCTATTTCTTTCCCATGATGCTGTGTTTAATTTATTTACATTTGTTGAAAAACACAACAAAACCCTCTGGTAATTTAGGGAATTGTTTGTGCAGATAAAAATCTGTTAACTCCAGACACCAGCTGAAGAACAAGTGCCACTGGAGTGCCCTCGGGTGACCTCTCAGACAACAATTTCATAGAAAAAGAGGTATAAAAATACAAAATGAGGCAGCTTTTCTTTTTGCTATGGGACAACCACCACCAGCCCCTCTCAGCACCTGAGGGGAAGAGCTCCTGGGTGGGGCTGGGGTGGCTCAGGTGTGTCCTCAGAATGGGATACAGGAGCTCCATGCCCTGGGTGGGGCTGGAGCAGCTCAGGTGTGTCCTCAGAATGGGATACAGCAGCTCCATGTCCTGGGTGGCTCAGGTGTTCCCTCCCAGCTGGGATACAGGAACTCCACTCACTTTGTTCTCTGGGACAGCTCCGACCTGTTGGGATCTCTGCTGTGACAGGACCTGGTGCCTGGTGAGCCCAGACAGTGAGGGATGCTTTGGGATCTGCCCCCAGCTCCCCAGGTGTGCCAAGCTGTGTCTGCAGCTGTGTCACCTCACCCTGGCTGTGACAAGTCACCTGTGTGCTTTGGTCCCCACATCCCAGCAGCACAGCACAACCTTTGCACAGGGTCCCACTCCAAGGAGTTGCTGCCTTTGTCACCTGCACAGTCACACAGGAATTATTCACTTTACACCAGCGAGGCTACATTGCACACATGCAAAGTGAAACCCTATGGAAAGAGGAACTGCTCATTAACAATGCCCTTAACATCTTATTAATCTCACTGAGACTCTATGAAGATTCTTAACCAGTTCATGTAACTTTGGTTAACTGCATATGCAGTTTTTTAATAGCTGTCAGGCAACTAAAGTGACAAAGCTAAGTGCTCTCCCCTTGGCATCAGAGATGGCTCAGGCAGCTCCCCCATGGCACAGAAATGCTTGTGGGACTTGCCTCCAGGCTGCTTTTCAGGGCTACAGCAACAGAACTCAGCACCCCAAATGAGGCATCAGAAACCAAGTACAGGCTTCTCTAAAAGCATTTTCCCAGTTGCAGTGTGGCTCAGCACACCTGCATGGGAAAGGAAGCCAGGTGAGCTCATCTGCCATCTTCTGCTTAGGCAATAATTGTGTAGACAGGCCTGGATCATGCAGCATCTCTTCTTGCTGGAGCTGAACTTTCTACAAACCCACACCTTCTCCACAGCTACTCCTGTCTCCTCCAATTTCTAGTAAATCATAAATGCAAGAGGTCTCCAGTGTATAAACATTCCTGCATCTCTTTCTGACATCCCCTTCTGTGTATATGATTATACTTCATAATTTCAGGTTATCTGTGATTGGTGCACAAAAACAGGGGAAATTCCTGATATATGGCCACACCTGCAATTCTATTCTCTCCAACCTATTCTTCTCATGAAGAAAATTCCCTCTCACTTCCCCCCCGTAGCCTATGTGCTGATAGCTATATATTCCTTCTAGGTGGGGAAGTGATACCAAGGTGAATTTTCCATACCAACATTTGCCCCAACACATTTATAGTACAAGAATAAGTCTCTAATTCTGTTGCAGCTACTCATGTTTCTCTCAATATATTTGTAGTAGATATTATAATAGGTGTATTTTGACAGATTGCACCTTGGAAGCAATTAGAATGTTTGAAGTGTGTGCTGGTATTTTAGGAGCATTTCATTTCAATTCCAAGCATGTTTTCTAAAGATGTTTGCTTTCTGCTTTGTTTCAAATACATATGGAACTTTCACTGCATCTTCACTCTACTCTGTCCTGCTGCTGGAGTGTCCAACTGCCCAAAGTGCAGAAAACAACATGGAAAAGAATTTAAGCCATGTCTGCTGGTACAGAGACAACACCAGCCACAGGCAACTGAAATCTTAAGCACTTGGAAAGGAAGAGATGGACTCTCAGACATCAGTGGCTTTTTAAAAAGTGCTTCATGGTTCCGAGAAATTCTAGGAAAGCTTTTCATATGCCCAATGCATGTGGGTAGAATTTCCAGCTGAATGTCCTGATTAACAAGAGGAGTCCCATCAAAGACAAGAAGAAACTGGGTTGGCTTCTACTGAAGGAAGCAATCACATACTATACAATAGAAAACAATCAAAAAGATGCACATCTAGAATTATGGAAATATAAACAGCATTTAAACAAGTGGGAAAGTTTCAATGAAACAGTGCATGGATTTGGCAAACACTTTGTTAGCACAAATAAATCCTGTTTTTTCAGAGCTTGAGTGAAGAAGAACAGCATTGCTACAGCTCAGGGGACTCTCCAAAGATTCCTGACTGAGTGCTATGTGCATTTTTTATACTAGTACAGAAGGAAATGTTTTAGATCAGTTAAAATGGAAAGGATATAATATTGGCTGCTTTACCAAAGTAACTGTAGAAATCCCAGCTTTATTGTTTTGCTCTTTATCTATATCTTTTATTAAATTGCTTCATAAAGAGTCTTCCTCTGAAATGAGAGAAAGCTCATCCTCCTGAAGGCAGTGAATCGATGGAATGAATATCCATTTCTGATTGCTATCAGGCAGACAGCAGTTTAGGAGAACACTTTAGCTTTAAAGAAGAAGCTTAAATCTTACTGGAAACAATTATGTCCTTTGCTAACTGAACAAAATGTTTGTAGTACCTTTAACAGAGGGTCATGGTTATGTTCAGCAGTAAGAAAAACAATATAAATGAAAGGTAATAATAGAGTAGCCTGGACACAAAGATACATAAGGCAAATAGAAATTACCTGCTGAATTGGAGTATGTTATATCAAAAAAAAAAAAAAAAGTTCCTCCAGTTCGAACTTATAACCAGTGGGTCAGACTGTGTATTTCTGTTTGCCAGGACTGAGGTGGTTTTACAAGACACAGAAAGGAATGCATGTGCAAAACCATTTCAACCCAGACATTCCTGGCACTGAGCTGCTATCTTATCCAGCATTCTTCCAGCTCCCAGCTGGAAAAGCAGCCACCAAAATGTTTGTAACTGGGAGAGTTGCTGCTGCTGGGCCAGGAACTGGAGGTGCAGTGCAGCCCAGGAATCAGCACATTGGCACAGAGGAGAGAGCATCAAAGCTTTTCTCTCTGGCACAGCACAGCTGGAAGGAGCACAGACAGACACTTGTCAGCACAAACCAGCAGGATGATGATGATGTACATTGCTCTGTCCAGGAAAGGGAAAGCAGCTCCCAAGAGTCCAAGGCAGCAGGAGGCTGAGAAGGAATTTGTGCCACTGAAAGCTGCTCTCTGTGGTGTCACAGTGGCACCAATTCCTCTTGTGCCATCACTGGCACATTCCAGAGCCCATCCAGAGAGGTGTGCAGCTGCTCTCCATGGCTGGAACCAAACCTCAGCAGCTCCAGGGCTGGGAATGTTTGCCACTGTCACTGTCCTGAGGGACCCAAACATGCAAGAGACACTGGGCAGTATCATCCTCCCACAAATCTCCTGGTTATCAGTTATGCCTGACTGGATATCAGAGCTCTGACCCAAGGGTGTTCATTCTAAACCATGGTTACTTGAGATCCCTCTGCAGAAAAGGTCAGTTCTCCCTGATTTTTTGGTGTTAGCTTGTGTTTCCTTTGTACATCTGCAGCTCAAATTATGATGGAGCTCTCCCCCATATGGTGCTCTAAGCTTTCCTAAATTGATTACAATTAAAACAGACAATTCTTTGACTGATCCTCTTTTCACAAGCACAGCTAATGCAGATTAACTGTCCACAGAAAGAGGCTTTAAGTATCCAGTGCAAGAAAAACCTCATTAAACATTACCAGTGGCATCACCATGTATCACTATCATAATTTAATGCATTGTGCTGTTTGACAATATAATAAAAATTAGCAACTAAAAATACTTCTGTGCTAAAAGACCCACATTTTTACCCTCTCTCATGCATTTCATGTGCGCTGTCTCACTGAATCATAGTTCAAACTGCAGCACAAAGTAATCCCTGGGTGTCCTTCTGCCTAAGAGTGACCAGAGCTGTATCTACTGAAAAATCTGGCTGTACACAGAGCAATAAATTTGAAATGTCTTAACTACTGTTCAATCTTAATTTTGTTTCTAAATATATCCAAACACATAAAATGAAAGAGATGTGAAAGAACGTGAAAGAATATGAGAATGAAAACAAACTAATATGAGAGTGACAAACTCTCATATTAGAGCACAACATTTTTCACTACATTCTAAGGAAAAAAAAAATCCATAAAGTGTGAGCACACAGGTTATTAAGCCACAGGACTTTCAAAAATACATTTCTTAATTTTGGAAAATGGCTTTATTCTGTTTTGATAAAAAGTCATTGTCAAGGAAAAAAATTTCCAGCACAAGGAGGCAGATGAATAGAATTTGTACAATTTACTATATAAAACCCAACAAGTTTTCTGTAGGATAAACTGTGTCCATAAAAAGCAGATGGATGCAAAGGACTGATTCCTAGGACACTAAGTGAAATAAACAGCAACCTGCCGTGCTCCATTGTGATTAGCCCTTACAGAACACGTTGATGAGTAACTCAGTAGCTGTTGAAAGCACAGCAATCAATGCCTGTGAAATTTATGCAATTTAAAAATCCTTGCTGCTACAAGTTTTTTAAGTATTCACTTGCTCATCTCCAGTTCTCCTCCAGTGACTCACAGAGCTCAGGCTACAGCTGTTTAAACCCTCCAAAAATATTCCTGGATAAAAGCAGGAAAGGCATGAATGAATCCAAGGCTAAGGAAAAAGGAGAATGTTTGGTTCTTAACGTTCCCAGACATGAATCCTGAGGAATTACCAGAACAAAACAGGATTATTCAAGTACAACTAAGCATTGGGATGTTTGTCAATGCCTCCTTGAGAAACACGTTTGTTTATCTATAATCCAAATTCTACATGAAGATTTGGCCCAGCTTTGGGAAAGATGTTTAGTCCCAAATAATTTCATTATTTATATACTTCAGTATATAAAGAATGAAATTATATATTCTTTTTATGCTTCAGTATCTGAGGAAGTCTATTAGCTTTTAAAACTAACGAAAGGGTGTCTTAAAAATTGCTTTGCAATCACTCTTTTCTTAAGAAAAATAATCTTTGATGACTAATTCTGCAGAAACACAGGTATTGAATTTGACTGGTACAGAGTTGATAATGCATCAAAATAAATGCCATAGTTAAATTTACCTGGACTCATACCAGTATGAGAGCCCAACCAGGACAGCCATACACCAGTGATATAGTACCTGCCCCTTTTGAACTGGGAGAAAACATTTTTTTAAAACCTGTCTAGTTTCCAATACAGTGGTTTAATAACAAACCTCAAAATTAGGATGACAATTTCTGGCAGACACAGCAGCAGGGATGAGCCATGCTCCCTGCAGGCCACCATCAGGCATGTGAACTTTATCAGAGTAACCACACAAAAACCACGTGGCAGGACCTGTCCAGGCACACAAAAGGCCTGGGACAGAATTCTTCACAGGAGTCTGCTAGAACACCCAAATAAAGCTATGATAAAGCAAAATACTTGCTCAAAACTACAAACTGTCCAGAGGACAGAAATTAAAGAAGGAATAATTGGTTTACAGAGTAACAGTAATACCTCAAGATTCAGTGCAGAACTTTTCTTCACAATTTGACAGAAAATATGAAAATTTTCTATCTGCCCAGCTTGGTGGAAAAAAACCACCAAAACAAAATCAAATGGATGATCTGGAATAGAGATGGTAAGCAACATCCAGAGGCACAGATTTGTGGTTTTGTTAGGTAGATTGTGTCCTGCACACAAAATATCTGCTGGGAGAATGGCTGTGTGTGCTCCTGCAGAGCAGTGCCACAGAGCTGTGCCACTCTGCCAGGCTCCCTCTGCTTCCATGGCTGGGGGCAGCTCTGCTCCTGAGCTGCACTCTGCCAGCTCCTGCAGATTTCTGCACCCTATCTCCTCAACAAAGGAACTGTTCATGTAAGTATTGCTAATTTATCATAATCACAGGATGAATTTTAGGTATACGTTAGATTTTCTATTAAAGAAAATTACTCCTCTTCTTTGAATGAGTAAGGTCATCAGGAGGCAGCTTTCACCTGCCAGTCTTCTGAATCACAGGGTAGAGATGGATTTTTTTTTTTAACCCACAAACCTTTTTTTTTTTAATAAAATGGAAAAGCTTTCCATGCACATTTCAGCATGAAAGGATATAACTCCCTATTCTTTGCACTGATTGCAGTGCTTATCAAAGAAAAACATCTGCTGGGGCACAAATACTGCAGAATAATGTTCTTTGGGTTAACATTCCCTATTTCCATTATGAATTTTTTTCTAACCAGATAGCTATAATAAATTTTAATCAATCTAATGTACTATGATTAAATGAAGGAGAAAGTTAAGGTAAGATCATACAGACCTCAATGTTTCTGCAGCATCCACTCTCTGTTGCATGTACAGGAGGGACTTGTTTGAGATGGCAAGAAATTGAAACTTTCCACAGAATCTTGACATATCAGAAAGATCAGATATGACTTGATGTGCAGTAAATGTAGCTTTTAATTGCACAACTAAACTACTTTGCATTGCATTGTATGCAGGTGAGATATCTAAATGAATTACCATTTTTGGCAGTGTCTATCTGGGTTTTTTCTACTACTAGCAGGTAAGGAGCAGAATCACATAGAATAAAGAAGGTATGGCTGGGTCAGCTACAGTAAATCCTCTCCCAAATACATCCATGAGGTCCCTGGGCCACAGGGATGTGGTTGGTTGCTTTCAGCTTGTGCCAAGCTGCCCTGCACACAGTGACACCTGTACTCTGTATTTTATAGGAGCTGTTCAGACTACGAAGACTGACCAATTTACCTGTCCAAAATCACCACTGCTTTGGTGGAAAGCCCAGAGCAGCTTTGCAAAGTCACTTGTGAAGTTCTTTCCCTTGCTGTGAACTGGTGTTTTCGGTAGCTGAACACTTCCTAAGGAAGAAGGCTCAATGTAAAAGCACAATTATCCCTCACCCATGTTCACCCTTTTCCTCCACACTTACCCTTCCCTTTACTCACTGCCCTCCTCTCTGCCTGTACTATTTCGCTCAATGAAGCTGCTGTGGCTTTTTCCTCAGTGCCCTAATTTGAAAGCCCAAACTGTGTCTTGATATATGAAACTGTCAAGCTTTACAGGCACTTTTTATGTCCACCCACTTTTCCTGGTGTGTTCACCTTGACTGAGTGCAGGTTTAAAAAAAAAAAAACAAAAAAAAAAAAAAACTCATAGATGTGCCCCAGCAGGGAAGGAGCACAAATGCAGCACCAGTGCTTCTGACAATACAGTCTTACACACAAAAATGACTGAGGAAGCTGAGAGGATTGGGCAGAGCACTCCCACAAACAAGTGATGTACACAAGGGAAAAGTGCTGTACTTCCCATGGGACTGCCTTACACGGGCTTTAAACTCTTTGTGTAGAGATATTACATTGGCATGTTTCCCATCTAAAGCAAAATACAAGAAAACAGAAAGCCACACACACAGTGAAGTAAGAAATTTAAACCAGCCTCTTTTGCCTGTTTCTATAGTAACCAGTGCAATAAGAGCTTGCCAGAAATATTAGACCTAGACTATATGAATTGTTTATGTAATCATATTTTACATGCAGACAGAGCTCTGCCTTAATAAAGTCACTGTATCACAGGGAAGATGTGTGCTTTACTGCCTGCATTAGCAGAACAGATGGAATACATGGCACCACCATGAGCACAGCAAGAGACTGAATTTTCACTCTGAATTTTTAACAGTTCTGGCACATTGTTACTCTATGATGTGTCTGTTCTAGGACATGAAATGGAGCATTCTGTCCTTAGGGCTGCCAGTCAAACATATCAGACAGCACTAAACTCACTTGTAAAACATCTAGGTGTTGTTTCTCTTACAAAGTAAATATTTTCCAAAATTACAAGTATTTTTATACAATCAAAGAGTTTAGAGAAAATAAAAGTCCTATTTGAGGGACATCTGTAATCTGGGATGAAACCTTAGGAATGACCTCAGAATGTATAATAGTCAGCTATACCTGTTTTATCTGGGGAGATAATCTGAAAGTTGAAGCTCCCTATGGATATTTTGTTTCTTCTTTAAAAATATTGAATTTCTTGTAAAAAGGAATATACTCAAAAGTTCTAGACCTTTCTGCTAAAGTCTAAGAACACACAAAACAGGAAAGTTATAGCTATTTCCCTACACCTGAAATGCAGCATTAACCTCTTTCCAGCATTTATAACAGATTTAAAACATGGCACGTTACAAAGCAGCACATTTAACAAGAGCACAGCATTTCACCCCTGTACCCCCAGGATGTGACTAATACATTCCAAAACACAATTTTCTTATGGATTTGAAAACACTGAAGCAAGAGAATTTATGATGCCAGTCTGTGTTAATTCTAAGCCCCTTATTAACTCATTTGAAAATAAAGTCTCCAAAAAGAAAGGCATAAGTAGTGCAAAGTAAAAGCATGTACAGCATTCTGGTAAGATATGTCAGTTGTTCTGTGTTCAGTTCTTCCTACTTTTGGCTGAAGCATTTCAGAATTTAGAATAGAGAATTATTCATAGCAGGCTGAGCTTTATTTTTAATTCTCCACATAATCTGACATTACAGTACTGGATTTAGTATAAATTTAAATCAAACTCTCTTAATGCAAAGTCAGATAAGTTCCCTTTAAAACATTTTGTCTTCAAGAAAGTTCACTCTGCTATTTTATTTTCCTAAACATTTGGTTGCATAACTGGTTTATAAGGCTTTTATTTCACTGTTCTTTTTTTCCTCACTTACTAACACACTTCCCAGGTTAGAAGCTTCCTGGCTATTAATGATCTTTTCTTCTTTACATCACTGGATGAGTTTTTCCCCATTATTTGTAGAGTTGTTGTAGAAAAAAAAACAATCATTCATTCTGTACTACAGATGTAGCTTCTAAAACATTTTACTGGTATTGTCCAAGACCTATTCTTAAATAATTCAAGTAGTTAATTCTATTGCAATCACATCTTCAAAAAGCAACATAAGGCCAGACTTCTACTTCTGATAATGACCAATAGCCAGCAGAGAGGAAAACAGAAGCAGCAATTTGATCATCCAAAGTTTTGTAGAAGCAGCATTACTGCAGTAGCAAAAGTAAGGCAGTATGTTCCAGTAAGATACAGTTCAAATTAAAATGGCTCTCCAACCCATAATGGAATTATATTCTAAGAAGCATCCAAAGATCACATGAAACACAATTCAAGATGGATTCTGAAACTGCTTTCCACATTAGCTAGTCCTGGAATTAGGCTGGGAATAGAAATGGTAGATTTCACCATAACAAAGAGGTCTTATACATATTAATTGGTCTCATCAAGGTTCCTATCACAGCTTTTTATGTGCCACAATATACATTTATCAGAGTGAGGATTTCCTCTGTGCCTTTACTATAATTTCCCCATAACATTAGAGAAGTCTCAGACAAGTTTTCCTGCTAATAAAGCAATCGAGTCAAAGAAAATTCTTAAAGAGCACTACCAAAATAATTACTGGCTTGTTGAAATTACTCTCAAGTAAGGGGGAGAAACATAAACACAGATGACGTTTAAATTGAAAACTGCAGAGTAGGAATTATCAAAGTTACCTTACATCGAAATTATTAAATCGATTTTCCATTGCGAGTAAAAATACAAGTACCTCATATACCTAATGGAAAAAACAAAACCAATGTTCATCTGTGTGGAGGTTTTCGCAATTTTTTTATTGATTTGAAAGAAATTGCAATTTTAAAAGTCCAAGAGATTAATTTATTGCATTGTTTTACTATTTAGCAAACAGCAAGAGTTAGCCTGGTATACATGGCCAAAAAGGCAGAATAAAACTTACCGTCATGAAACGTCCATACATAAATGGATACACTGAAATAACAACTAAATATAGCTAATTCAGTTGCTGTCTCTGAATTTAATTATTCTAATTAAAATCATCAAGCATCTATCTGCCATGAGATAATTACAGGCTTGCATTTTCATTTCCAAAAGAAAATGCAAACCTTCACAACTGAAAAGCAATCTATTACTACATTATATAATGCCAAAAAGAAAAATATTATAATCTGTGAAACCTCCCCCAGGAATGGAAATGGCACACAAGACAGACATGGCTGAACAGGGAATACTCAGGGCAGCCGTGGCTTTCCACTAAATCAGGGAGCAGAAGGGAATGGCTTCAAAGACCAGAAAAGTGGTGAGATGCAAGACAAAGGCTTTCACACCTCCTGTCATCCCATCTTAAGGCCAAAAGATTTCTGCTGTTTCTCCCTATGTTTCAAACAAGTCCAAAAAAGGAAGAGATTCTTCCACACTTAGAAAGACAAAAGCAATCAGGAGTTCTGTCTGCTCTCAAAACACCAACACCCAGTAGCAGGGAAAGGATGGCACACTCTCCCAGACTGCTTTGTAATTCAAGATCTAATGGTGTAAAACCTTATTCTTTCTCTGCGGGTCTTATCTTGCCTTCTGTGTCACCATTAGCATAAGACAGACTTTTGGAATGCAAAGAAGAAAAGGGTAGCATGCTGCAATTATGTCGAGATGGACACAACTGGCACCAACACCAGTCTTTTATTAAAAACCTTCCATGCTTTCTCTCAGACCTTCTTTCTAGCAGCTCTGACTCCTTTCCTCATAGGCAGCTCCACACAGCACTGACTCCTTCTCTCCTCTCTGCAAGTTCCCTTCTTCCTTCTGCATGACTGGCTAACCCCAAGCTGTCCCTTACCCGGCCACCTAACCCTGCCTGTCCCTCACACAGCATCTTCTTACCTTGTCTGTCCCTCGTAGGACCACATGTCCCTATGTCCCTTCCTCCTCACAGCACAGCCAGCAGACTCCATCCCAAACTGCAACAGGCTCAGGTTCTCAAGCTCCAACTGCAACTTTCGACCACCTAACCCACTCTTTTGTAACATTGGGCAGGCAAGGCTGTCTCCACTTCCCAGCAATCAGTACAGCTGTAATCCATTGAGGAAAATTGCCTTCTGCACTATCCTTACAACCTATCTTCCCACAGTACATAGCACAAAAGCTGTAGATGTGAGGTGGTCAGGAGCCCAATGCCAAAAGTTAGGCTGGGAATAAATCCCCACAGGCCTGTGTCTATAGGGCAGGTATTTGTTTATTGCAGTGCTGGAGGTGAGGGGGATTTCTCCACCTAACTCACCCAACTTTGCCAAGTGCTGTGGTAAATATACCACATTATACAGTAAGCATTGCTCAGTGTTACTGTGTCACTACAACATCATCACATGTGCACCAGAACTCATTTACACAGTCTGAGCTCACGGTTATTAGACAGTTCCTCTGCACCAGAACTCATTTACACAGTCTGAGCTCATGGTTATTGACAGTTCCTCTGCACTGCCCTTGCTCCTCCCCAGTTCAGGGGTCATCAGGAGTCTTTGATGAAGGCTTCCAAAATCTTCTTTGCATCTGAACTTTTCAACTCTGTCTTCAGAGCATGCACAGTTACAGTGTTCCTTGGTCTGTCTGGTCTTAACCAACCTAAATCCTTTGTTTTGTGGCTAATTGGCTTTGCACTTGCCAATTTCTCATTACTACTATACTTACCTATCTCTGAAACTATCCACCTGGTGAGTTTTTTCTTCCTTTTTTGTCTATTCAGCATTAAGCAAATAATTAACCATATACTAGCCATTACATTGTATAGAAAGTTATTTATATCAGGTTAAAAGCTGTGGTGCAGGTTATATAGGAGCCTTCTGCACTATATATATAAAAAGTCATGATTTAGGTTATACTGATATCAGGTTATACTGATATCTTACAAGTCAAGCTATATAAGCACCTTGTAACTTTGATCTAAGTTATACAGGCATCACTCCAAAGCAGCTATGGCCTTTGTTGCAGGCTTAACACCCTGAACAGTTACTGCAGAGCCATGAACTTCAAGTATAACTGAGAATTTAAAAGTGCAAATACCAGCTCAGAAACAGGGAACCTTGCCCAAATTATTTCTTCACATAGTTTGTTGGTTTTTAAGAGGGATCCTGGTCTGATAAGGTTATCTGGGGATAGAAGCAGATCCTCCAAAACATGAAGGTTTTGATATAGGTATCAGGTAGTTGTACTGGTAGCGACACTCAACTGAACTTTACAGAGGCTGAAACAAAACTCTTGGCACCAACCAACCTTTCCAGAGGATGGAGGGTAGCACATGAAATGTGTGGGGGATGGTGTGTCCCAAGAGCAAAAGAACATCACAGAGATGTTAAAATACATTTTGAAGGAACACAGCAGCATTTGCACTGCCTTGTGCAGGGGTGGCTGCAGGCTAGGCACGTTCCTGCAGCTGGTCCATAGAACTGTAGTGTGTCTGTTATTCAGATGCTGACTCCTGCACGACCTTAGAGTGTTGACACAATCCTGGACCCTTCCTCAAATACTACTTCTTTACCATGCCACCTTGTATGAGTATCAGCCATTTCAAAGGTACTCTGCCAGCCAAACACCAGCTTTAACCTGCAGTATTTCTCTCCCAAACTGCTGTTGCTTATCAGTGAATAGCACTTCCTTATAAACAACTGCACAGTTGACTTTGTGAAGACCAAGAATGTGCTAATGTGAAAAATACCTCTGACAAACATGCTTCACACTATTGAATATCACACCATTAAACAAGCACACCAAACCTAAAGAAAAACATTTGAACAAAAGGGCACATTTTGTTCATGACAGGCTGAGGCTGTGCCTGCTCAGCCTCCAGAAGAGATGACTGAGAAGGCACCTCATCCTTATCTGTCAATGTCCAAAGGGAGGTGTCAGAGCATGGACCAGGCTCTGCTCCATGGGGCTCAGCAATGGGACAGGAGGAGCAGGCAGGAACTGATGGCCAGGAAGTTCCAGCTGAGCACGAAGAAGAACTTTCATGTGCACTGAACAGGCTGCCCACAGAGGGTGTGGTGTCTCCCTCCCTGGGGACATTCCACAACAATCCTGCACACAGTTCTGTGCCATGAGCTCTGGGATGACCCTGCTGGAGCAGGGAGGTGGGATCAGATGACCCACTGTGTTCCCTTCCAATCTGACCCATTCTGCCCTTTGGTGATAAAGCTGATTTAAAAAACAGAGACAAGACACTGTCGAGAGCTCGGCAAGGTTGAAAACAAAGTGCAAGGGAAAGAAGTGCTATGTGTGCATCACAAAGGCAGCTGACCCAGGAGATTTAAGGCATGGAGAAGATGGGACAGAAAGACCAAGTGAGTTTCTAGCTGCAGTCCTTTAATAGGGATTACACTTGGGTAATAAAAGCATAACATCATTGCACAACTCCTGGCATGTATGTGACCTGATCAGTAACTGTACAAATCCTACTGCAATGCCAGCAGGAGTCAGGAGAGTCAGAAAAAAAAGAGACCAAAACTTCCTTTCCCATTCCATTTGAACTGATTGCCCTCAACAGAGACAAACATCTCCTGTGACATTAAGTTGTCATCAGCTTCTGTAAATCCCAGTTCACTCAGTCTTTTCTTGTGGATCTGTCTCTTCTTTGCAGAAGTAGCCCCAAGTACATTTGCAATTTCAGAGTTGTTTTCAGTTTGTTCAGAAGTCTCAGCTCGCTTACAGAGCTCCAACTCATCAGTTACACATCCAGGTTGTTCTTGCCTGGAGCCCTCTGCACAGGCTGTCTCATCACGTGCCTGGGTAGGTTGTGTATTCCCTAAGGCAGGAAACAGAATGTCATCAGCAGTCATGCAAAGCAGCCACATCATTAAAAAATCCTGGAATTAATTTTCTTTAATCTTAACATTGTCAGCTCATCTCACTCTTTGGTTAAGTACTCCATGACAGTTACAAATTTCAAATACAAGTTATTAACTATGCAATCCAAAAACCTGGGTAGACTAGACTCAGTTAGTAGTTTTAGGAGTTTCTTCTAAGAAAAGAAAACTACCTGTAGTTGCCTGTCCTGAAGCATCCTTCATTTCAGATGGCATCGCTGGTCTAACCAGGACCACACCATATCCATCATTATTGTGGATCATATTATGAACCATGGTTATCTTGGGAGCCTCATAATCCTCGTCTAAGAAGTTCTACAGAACGAAAGAGAAATCCAACATGTCATGTCCAGCTAAAGGGACACGAAAATCTTCTAGTTTTAGGTAGAATCAGCTCTTTGAATTAGCTAGAGCAGGATTATTTGCTACACAGGAGGCACTGTGAAAGGCATTTTTCTGGAAGATAAGAAATAAAACCAGGTGACTGCTGGAGTGGATAAAATGAAAATACCACACTGCAAAGCTGCTGCAAGGCTGCCTGTCTGTAGCATGGGTTTGTCTTTGCAGAACTGGTTCATCCAGCAAGGATGAAGGCAAGCTCGAGGCAAGCATCATATGTGACACATAAGAGTTCCAGCATAGCACAGCAGGGTTTTGAGCCAGCCCAAATCCATTGGCACTAATTGTAGCAGTGATTAGCTTCTAGCAAACCTGTACCTTGTGACTGGGACTGACCTTGATCAGTATTCCCTCCTTGCAGTGGTGGATCCCGTTGTGCAGCAGGGAGCATGAACTTCCTGGATAGATTTCCACACCTGCACCCTACAAGACACAGCCAGTAGCAGTTCACAAGCAGTTTAGGCACATGTACCATTGAACTTGACCACCCCATGGCACAACTTTGTGTTCATCTACCGGTTTGCACAATGCAAAACAGTGTTGCCCCTCCAGCTTCACAGCTTTGTTATCCAGCTCAAGCAGCATCGTTCAAGGCTGAGGCCTCACAGCATGGGCACCAGTGCATGAAGGCCTGCTGAAGAGTAGCTGAACAGCCTTGCCCTACTTGCTTGTGCTTTAGTCATCCCTCCCAATACCACAAGCCCCATCATTCTTCAAAATATCCAAATCAGAGACCATTTTTGTGCTTATCATCCCTCTGTAAGAATCCAAGGTGTCCAAAAAGGGCATTTCACTTGCAGAATAAACAGAAAACTAGTTATGGGCAGAGAAACCAGAAAATCACTATAGAAGTACTGCAGGACACGAATCAGCTACGCAGCAATGATTATTTCACAGATATCCCCTCTTACTGTGTCACTTTGCTATCATCACACACAAATCAACCTGAGACATTTCACTAGATTTGGTAAGAGTCTACAAGACCCCTGGGACCAGTCTTGATTCAGTAACATGTAGCTGTCCAAAATGATTTTGTAAAGGTTCTCTCCAGAGCAACAGAAGCCACCCTGTGACTGACTGCACCATTTCCAAAGAGAAACCTTTATTTTAAATTGGGAAATAAGCCAAAGTTAAGAATGAGTGTGTACCTTTGCCCCATAGAGATCTGAGTTTTTCATCAGTAGCTCAGCTGATGTCCTCACTGTTATTCCAGTGGTTTCACACTGCAACACACAATTCTCCAGCGTGGTTTTCCCATGATGGACATCTACATACACAGAAACAATTATTGCTGGATGAACCAGTTCTGCAAAGACAAACAAGCTCCTTGCAGCAGCATTGCAGTGTGATATTTTCATTTTATCCACTTTAGGTTCAATTCACTGATTTGCTCATCTGTGGTTTGAACTCATGCTGTTTTTCTGGTCTAAGCAAGGACACTGCTATGAGGGAGCACTGGTTGGAGATTTGTCTTAGAGGTTTTTTGACCTCCTTTTTTTTTATGACAGCAATAATTCTTTTCATTACATTCCTAAAAGATTTTTGGATTCAAAAGATATCAAATACATGCATACAAGTGTTAATAAATATTTTAACACATTGAAAACCCAATGTCTGTTGAGGAAAAATATTGGTAGCATCTTCTGCAAAGACAAGGCCGATAAACTCCTTGGATACAATTTAGACTTAGTTGAGTGTCAGTTTGAAGGTGCTGGAAACAAAGTTCTACAGCACTCCTACAGCACCTGCTGTTCCTCAGTGGAGCACTGACTGGGGTCAGCTACAGCTGATATTGCCATGGCAGCTCTTCTGTGGAAAGAATTGTTTCCTTTTCCAGGCAGCCTGACACACGCTGTGCTGCCCTCAGAGTCAGGCTGCCTTAACAGCAGAACAATGATCAAGTTAATGATCTTATCCCAGTAGAGGAATAAAGCATAAGAGCCATAATAGCTTGAAAGTATAAAAAGAAGTTATTTTGATGTCCACATTAGAAGCAAGTTTAAAAAAAGGGGAGGAAGACTTGATATATATATACTTGTAGGGCTCCTCTCTATGATATTTTGTTAAAATGCAACACTGGGTCTCAGCTTTAATTCCAACACTAATAATGAAAGAGTCACAAAAAGGTGAAGATGCTTTTACACTTACTTAAAATCCCCTCCACAGCACCATGCTGCACTAACTTCAAATTGGAGATCTTTATATTGGCTCCTGTACAGTCAAAGAAGTTGTCTCCTTTCCCTTGTTTTTCTATCACGACATCATCTGGCAGGCCATAGCCTAGAGCAGAGGTGGAATGACCCACTGTGTTCAATATCTGGTGACAGGGAATATCTGAGCACCTGCTCAGTACATAACTGACATTTAAATCTATGGCAGAAGTTTAAACCTTGATGTTTAATACCTTGAACAGGATTTTCAACAAGCAGCCAGGCTACACCTTACATCCCCTCTGTGCCAAGGTACAAGCACTCCAAACTAAACTCAAAAGTTACCTTACTTGAATGGCACACAACAAAATGCAAAGTTTTCGGAGAAAGTTGAACAAATGGATAACTGAGCTCACATTTGCCAAAGCCAAAGTTCTCACTCCCTAAAGTTACCAACAGAGCAAGGGGTATGCAGGAATTGAGGACACACAGGCATCTCCAGTCTGCTCTCAAAGGACAGAAGTTCACTACAGCAGGCAGAGGTTCTAAAGAACACAGAGGGGAAAAGCAGTCACACCACAACACAAGGGGAAAAAAGCGCAAAGGGCTTGATATTGTTAGCATGCTTCATTCAGCTTCCCTATATACACAGAATTTGGGGGAAAATTCAGTGTTCTGTGTTGTGTTCTAGATTAATTCAGTTTAAAAAGCAGCTTTCACAAGCACATGCCTACATTGATTTACTAAGCCATCCACAGCTGTCAGCATTTAAGCACTTAAGAGGAAAATTTACAACCATGTAAAGCTTTTATTGCTTGTCACTGACAAGAATCATGATAAGGAAAGCAATAATGCAACATCCATTAAAGCAGCATGAGTCCTATCATTTTCTGAAAGCACACACAGATAAGAAGTGCCCAAGCAGGATGCCAGCTTTTAACCAAGTACATAAATAAATACTGCCACATGCAAGTAGAAAGGTTAAAACCAAAATGAAAATAAAAACCTTTGAACAAGAGTTGGCAGAAAATTTTAAAGACAGGCAATTTAATGCAAAGTTAAGTGATTGATATTTCAACACATGATATTACCTAGAAATCTTTTTCCACTGCTACTGATTTATGGTCACCCCTGAAGAGGAGGTGGCAGGGGGGCAGTTCCAGCATGTAAAAAAAGAGCACTACAGGACAGCAAAGTTTAACTTCTCACCACTACAGAAAGATGTTATTATCCAAAGCAGGAGTTTCAGGAATTACTGTCGTGCAGAGTGCCTGCAGTTTTCTAACCATGCCTTTAGCTTGCTTTACACTTCCCCTCTGAAGCAGCAGCTCTAGAATGAAGGGAGATTCATTCACCTGCTGCCCAGCGGTGCTCCCTCCCCAGCAGGGCTATGCCCCTGGCTGAGCCTGAGCAGCTCCAGAGCAGCCAAAGGCCACTGTCATCCACTGCCACTGAGCACAGACAGAGAAGGGCTGATGCTGCAGGATCCCAGCTAGCTGGAACAACGACGGCACAAGCAGAAGGGAAGTTCTTAGGTGCCTTTGCAACACCTTTTTGTCAGGCATGGAAGTCCTCTTTATCATGACTTCCTGCAACTGCTACTGCTTTAACCTTATTTAGTTCCTGTAAGTTTTTATTTATCCCTGATTTACTAGTCTTCATACTTTCAACCTCAGTATACTGACTGCACAGTGTCTGGGAAAAATAGAAGCTCTACTAAGCAAAATGACATATCTTTCATGAGTCACCCCTCCAACCCAAAAAAGCCACCAAAGCAGCCAGCTGCTCAGATTAGTGCCAGCAAAGTTTGTCTTGATGCTCCTACTTCAAATGTTCCTGGCTGCTCCTACTGCTATAATACCTTATCTAACAGGAGTCCTTATAAGATTAAATACTTGACAAGTACTTGTTATTCAGAGCACGGTTTCTACTAAAAATACATATTTATATGCCTTGCTCCTTAAAATAGAGCAGCTCATCCTTTAATGTGTGATACTGCATCATTTGTATTTCAGTTTCCTCAAAGCTAGAAGAGCAATAAATAGCACCATACACAATTTTAGAACATTGTCATTCTTGAGATAAATAAAGCACTTTATCGAGGTCCCTTGTCCTGCAGGTGCATTGGTTATCGCACTGTGTGTCTGGATAAATCAGACACACACTGGAGATGGGCAAGAAAGAAAACTACTCATAAAACAAGGAGGGTGAGAAAAATAAAGTCCAGAACAGCAGAAAATTAAACTCTCAGCCTTCTTCTCATTAAGAAACTTAGACAAGATGAAAATGCAGCTGGTGTCTGAACAGCTGCAGAAGCCCCAGTGATAAACAGACTATAACAGTGCAACAGTGTGTGCCTGCCTAAAGCAAAGGGCTACACTGAGAAATCAAGAATGGTGAGGGAGAGACAGCAACATTTCCTATGCAAAGCAGAAGTATTTAAAACACAAATATTTTGCAAGAAAAAATCCTAAAATCACATCTGTTGTGTCTGTTTGTGCAGAAAAAATGTTAAACAAAAGTTCCCTCCTCCACCCACATGCTTCACACGCTGCAGAGCCAGGCTGGCAGCCCCTGCTCCCCCATCACCAACATGCTCCAAGCACCATCAATAAATCCTAACAGCACCTCCTGGCTCCTTCCCCCTGCACTGCCTGGGGCTGGACCAGCAGTGGGGCTCAGAGGCTGCCCCTGAGGCACATTCAGACACACAAAGAAGAACGAGGACATTTCTCAAGTACTCCTAAGTTAGAAGCCTCTCAGAATTACTTCTCTGTTTCCACTATTACAACCATCAAGTCTCTTAGGTTTCTGTTGAATCCTCTCTATTACCTCACCATTTATGCAGACAAATGGGAGGAAATTATGAATTTGCTATTAATCAGCAAAATCTGCAGTTTATCTGCACTACAGCTAATGAAACAGCTCACTCCACCCTGCACCAGGCACAGCTCTGCAGCAGAAACAAATTCTTTGAAGAAAAAAATCAAACGGTCCTGGTAAGCTCTGCAAAGAGTAAATCCTTACACAGAGCTAGTTTAAGGCATTCCATTTAGCTGTTTAAGTAGCAAATACAACTAGCAAACCTCCTACCTTCTAGCTCTACTGAATCAGCAATGGAGAACACGCCATCCACAAAATAATGGCCGGGACAGATGATGACTCTGTCTCCTTCATAACAGGCATTTACAGCTGCAAGTGGATCACGGTGAAACTGCAAGAGACAAAAATATACAGTCAGCTCCCAAAGAATGCTGTAAAAATGGATGTATTTATGCCCATAGAGCTTGCTTTCAATTAAATGTTGCTGCTTTTGCTCAAAATAAACTCTTTCAATGCCACTAATAATACAAAATTTCTACTTTGAATTCAAGAATTGTAGCCCTCTGCGGACAAAACCAGCCTTAACACATGATCTTGATGTTTGTGTCATGCCCATTCCCCTCAGGAGAAAACTGGGGCACACACAGATCAAGGAGCACATGCATCCCAAAGCAAACTTCACCATGGCCTTGGTTCCAGACCAACACTTCAATTGTGCCTAAGTGATTTGCCATGAATTTGCCACAAAGAAATAGATGACAGAAGGTAAAGAAAACAAAAACCAAACAATTAAGCAAGTAGATCAGAGCTGCTCTGAAAACTCTTGTGTTTGCTTTGGTACAAGTCACCCCAAACAGAGTTCAGATACCACAGTGGTAAATAATGCTCACATGATCCTTTTCCTTGATAAAGAGGGCAGGCTGATATCCTTCACAAAGCTTACTGAGGGATTCCATGCTGAAGGATGACAAATAGTAGAGAAAAACTACATATTTATTGCTTCCCAGCAAATTCCAAGGTAAGCATGATAAGAGCACTTTTTCAATTGCCAAGTCAGAAAAATTGGGTTTATAGCCTAAAAGTCACTCCAGGACCTTCCCCCATCTCCATTTTGGCAATCTGTAATTCATGAACGTGATCATGAAGGCATTTCATTTGGGTCCAAGGAATTCAGCCTCTTCTTAACTGCTGAAGCAGCAAATCTTACCTGAATTCACTAAAACTAAACATGACTGTTCCTAAAATAAACCTATTTCCTACACAGTACCAGAGCAAGAAAACTACACTTTTTCTTCAAACTCTAGATCATTATCAGCGGCATCAAGGGAGGTGGGCATTTCAGAACTAAATTCAAATGTCATGCCTTACAATGTTCCATTGCAGAATTATTAAAGGTTCATCTCATTTCCTACACACAGGAAGCTGCTTGTATAGAGTACTCAACAGGCACAAATGTATTAAAATAAATTGTTTGAATCATCCAATTTTCCCACTTACTGTATAAATTACAGTGATTTTTTTTTTGTACTGGCAGAATAGTCCCACCACTGTAGTATCTTGCACATGGTAAATTAACTTATTCTTCCACATTATTTCTTGAGAGGAAAAACTATTATCAGCAGACAGACAATTCCTGCTACTGCACCTGTATTTCTAAGTCTTCACAAGATTCTGGGCACAGTTTGTCCCTTGCCAACAGCTGGAGCAGATTTGCTGTCATGGTCCAGGGCACAACATGAATGACCTTGGCACCCGTTGGTCTCAGTCCTTTAGCCTGGAGGCTGCCGTATTTTTGGTAACCAAACACATACCTGCAATAAGAGCAACAGAGCCAACAGCTCTTGCTTCAGTAATCACCTCCTCTGAGTTAAGTGATTCCCCTTAGGAGCCTCCTTCCTGCACAAACCCACCAGTTACCTCAGCAGAGGATTCTCTATTAGTTTGAGCTTTTGTTTTAAGTGCTCCACTTTGTCATACAATTTTAGTCCTTCCACCATGGAAACATTTTCTGCTTCTGAGTCCGAATCACTGCTTGATATGCTGTTCCTCACATTCAAAAACTTCTCGTAAAGCTTCTCACATTGAGACAACAAGTTCTGGTAATCAAGTACCAGCCCAGAAGGCACGCGTTGTTCCAGGATGTCATAGTGCCTGCAATTCAAAGCACAGAGTCACCATATGGCACATTCACAATCCTCAAAGACCAAACATGAGACTGGAGAGAACCTGAGGAGTTCTGCATCACTACTTGAGTCAAGGTTCTCTGCAGTCAAATCAATACTGCTCCATTTTATTTGAAAGCAGCAGAACCAGAAAATCTGAACAGACACAAGCATTTTACTTTCTAAACAGCCGCCCACCCACCTTGAAAAATTGTCTGCAAATCAGAAATTCACCCTAAAAAAAAGGCATAAGTACAGCCACAAAAACAGACTAACAATTTAGAAGGTAATATCTAAGCCTTTATTAGAAAAACTGAGTCACACTCATTCCTCCTGGAGAATGACCAATTTACAAGTTTTTATCTACATTCAGCTCTGTTGTGGTTTTTATTTCACACCCAGAGGTAAAGAATGGAGCATCTCATGCCAGTTTTTATTAGGATTACAACTTGTACCAGTGTGAGGGTAACTATTGCTGGGTTTGGGGCACCATCTGATGAAACACCAAGGCTCAGAAATCAAACGGCAGCCTCAGTTGCGTTCACTTTCCACACAAAATTTTGACTAGCAGACAGTGAATGCTGTTAGAACAAACTTGACTTGGTTTACAAGTCAACAGGGGCTTTTTACAACTTATTGTGAGTCACTATTCCCACATCACACATTCCAGTGGTTCTGCCCTAAGAACAGCAAAGGTCTTGCACTCACAGTCTCAATCGGGGCTCAACACATCGCACAAAGTAATCAAACTCATCCTCCTCCTCCTCATCCCAGGTCCTCCAGAGGCACCGGTAGAAGAACCTTTGGAAACAAAGTGTTAAACCATGAGAGCAGAGTCAACAGCACAGGAAACACAGTGTTAACAATTTGAGAATTTACCTCAAAGCATCACTTCTCTCTAAACTCATGTTACTGTCCCTTACACTACTCAGTACACATAAAGTCATCTTTCCTGCCTGTTGCTTACCTGCATAAAAAGTTTTATTTTGTGTGTCTAAGCTAAAAATTCATTATAACCTGTGCCCTACTTCCTCAAAAGGGAGTGAAAGCTGAAACCTGGATATGAAAACACTGACACTCTTCAGATTCTGAGGTTTTGGTTTGGTTTCGGCCAATCACCCTTCAGCTAAGCTTTCTTTCTGACAATGTAGGTCATTCCTCCTATTTTAGCTTTTTTTTGTCCAGTCCTACAGCCTATTTGTAGAGAGGTTTCAAACAGCAGGTAGTCCCTGAAAGAAAAGGAGGTGGAAAAGAGACAGATGATAAAGAAGAAAAAAAAGTAGAATATGTGAAGAGACACCAAAGAATAAAGAGCAAATTTAGGGAAGAGGCAAAATGCAGAAAGAAAAATGGGACAAAAAAAAAAGAAAAAAGAAAAATTCACCAAAATGTTATTGAAGAGAAAGAACAGTCTACAAGCGATACAGACCAAAGAACTCTAGGGTAAAAAAGAGAGGGAAAGCAGTCTCCTCAGAGCACCAGTCATCAGATTTACTTTGGAAAGCTTGGCTTGTGGAGCTGCCAGCACAGCCCAAGAATTCAGGACAGGACCCACTGGGTACCAGCAGAGTGCAATTACCCTACCTGAGGTGCTCTATGGCCAGTGCTGTCTGGTCAAAGTCTCCTGACTCATCATACACAACCCACAGCTCCTGCAGCAGGATCTGATGTTCCTTCAGCTCCAGGAGCTCCTGCATGCACTCCTGGGTAAAGCTGCTGTCCTGGGACTCGCACAGGAATGGTTCACTGAGCTGCACAACTGCCTTCAGGGCTGGGAAATTCACATCAACCACCTGTGGGAACAAACAGCTCCAAAATCCCTCAGAACTGCAGATCCAGCTGAGGGAGGGGACTGTGAAGTGCCGGCTCCCAGCTGACCCCGCACACACAAACACAAATGGCATCATACACTCAAGGCCATCTCCTCAGCTGAAGTGATAACCCAGAGCGAAGCTTCTCACAACCCCACAGCTAGAGAGCTTTTCCACATCCAAAACTTCATTCAAATCCCTCAAAGCTTATAAGAAGGCAAGTAAGTTGCTTCCCCCCCACACACACTTTTTTTTTTTGTGTTGCTGTTTTTAAAAAATGGCAAAAGCAATATCCTCATACTCAAACAATCAATACCTCACAGCCCCTTGGGACTCCTTTGAGGCTCATTTTTCAAAGTGCCCACAGGATACAAACAATCCAAAGAGATAGTCTGGGCCAGTGAAAGCATTTTGTCACTAATTGGGCAGAAAAGAGCTGAGGGGCCACAAAGTTTTTCCCTCCTCAATCGCATGTGATAGAACTGCAAGCTTGAACATTCAAGGTTTGCAACACAAACCTGGACATCAAGAGACTTAGAAAAGTCTGTTAGAGAGGTAAATTATGCTAAGTGGAGACAAATGCCTGAGCAGCAGAGATCCACTCACCCCAACAAGGACCTGAAATACATCAGTGCGCCAGATCGCCTGCCAGCCACAGGGCTCCAGGACCTTCTCCAGGTACTCAGCTATGAACTGCTTCACCTCAGAAGCCTTGCAGTCAGCTAAAAAGAAATTGAAGACACTACATTTATGCAAGGAATGGAAGAAAAGTCCTCCAGATCACTGCAAAATGAAAGTCAGCACAATTGAAGTGTTCCTCTACCACATCTAAAGTTGGACTTTGTTGTTATGCTCATGATAACCATCAGCATTTTTGCTGGTTTGTGCTCCTCCCCAAGACATCCAAGACTCAACCTTCTAGACACTGAAGGTTTCAGTGCCAATGGTATTAAGCACATAACCTGTGCCTTATCTTAAACAGATTTACAATACACAAAATAATTTTAGGAAGACCAGCTAAAACAAGGTACAGAATCCACTACTTACAAACAGTTCTGCCTTTCCATCATTCACATTTTATTTACTTATTCAAAATTACTGCCTCCTGGTCCACCAGCTAGAGCAGCTGAGGTTACAGCATAAGTGATGGCAGGACACTGTATCTTTTCCAGCCCCCATTATTAAAAGCATCTCACAGCTTAATACATTCAAGGGACTCCACTTAAACTGAATTGTTTAAAGTCACTACAAGAAAACTAACACTACCTTAATTTCCTATGAAAAAATTACTTACCCAAGATGTAATCCTGGTAAGCGCTGAATCGCTCGTAAAACAAAAGATGATCAGTATGAAAAATATCTGGGAAAAGCACATTCCCGTCTGGCACAGTCCTTCCCAAAGTAGTCCCTGGTTTGTCACGACTGCCATAGTCACTCCAGGAGTCAGCACTCCAGTCACTCTCGGCATCTTCCCGTTGCAGATCTGGCAAGAGGCGGGAGTAAAGCAAACTCCACAGACTGTCACTTCAACCACTCACTCACTCCTCTGTTCCCAAAGAACTCTTGTTCAGCCCAAGCTCTACCATGAATCTGCCTTCTACAGCACGTCTTAAATTACCCTTGGTGAAGCGTTGCAAACCCACAGACGTTCCTGGAAGCCCATTTCAGCACCCGTGCTAGGCACTGAGAAACACATAGAACTTCACGATTTAAAGGAAAAAAAAAACCACCACATTTTAGTGCTGATTTCCAGAGCCATCCCTACCCTCGTTTCCAGCCCGGTGCCCACACCCAAGCCGGGGGGCGGCTGCGGGGCCGGCCGGCTGTGAGGGACGTCCTGCCCAGCGGGTGCTCCCCTGCCCGGGGCGCGGCCGCGGGGGATCCGAACCGCGGCGGAGCAGCCCGGACAGCAGGGCCTGGCCTGGCCTGGCAGCCCCTCACTCATGTCTGCACCGTCCAGCTGCATCCCTCGGGCCCTGCCCTGCCCTGCCCTCCCGGCTCCCCGCGCCCTCCCCGCCCGCATCGCAGCACAGCCCGGGGCACACGCAGCCCGGGGCACACGCAGCCCGTACCCTCGGCCTGCCCGGCGTGGTCCCGCGGGCCGGCGCCTGCGGCCGGCGAGTCCTGGCCGTCCCCCTGCGGTCCCGGCAGCCGCAGCTCCGCCATTGCGCCTTCAAACCGCCCGGGCAACTGCTGGCCGCCAGCGCCGCGCGCTCATTGGCTGGCGGCAGGCAGAGCCCCGCTCTGATTGGCTGGCGGCAGCTGCGGCCGTTGGCGCGCGGGTCGCTCCGCAGCCGCCGCGGTCCCCGCGCGCGGAGGGCTCGGCTCTGGAGCTGGGCGGGCGCGGCCCGAACCGAACCTCCNCCCGTGCTAGGCACTGAGAAACACATAGAACTTCACGATTTAAAGGAAAAAAAAAACCACCACATTTTAGTGCTGATTTCCAGAGCCATCCCTACCCTCGTTTCCAGCCCGGTGCCCACACCCAAGCCGGGGGGCGGCTGCGGGGCCGGCCGGCTGTGAGGGACGTCCTGCCCAGCGGGTGCTCCCCTGCCCGGGGCGCGGCCGCGGGGGATCCGAACCGCGGCGGAGCAGCCCGGACAGCAGGGCCTGGCCTGGCCTGGCAGCCCCTCACTCATGTCTGCACCGTCCAGCTGCATCCCTCGGGCCCTGCCCTGCCCTGCCCTCCCGGCTCCCCGCGCCCTCCCCGCCCGCATGCACACACAGCCCGGGGCACACGCAGCCCGGGGCACACGCAGCCCGTCCCCTCGGCCTGCCCGGCGTGGTCCCGCGGGCCGGCGCCTGCGGCCGGCGAGTCCTGGCCGTCCCCCTGCGGTCCCGGCAGCCGCAGCTCCGCCATTGCGCCTTCAAACCGCCCGGGCAACTGCTGGCCGCCAGCGCCGCGCGCTCATTGGCTGGCGGCAGGCAGAGCCCCGCTCTGATTGGCTGGCGGCAGCTGCGGCCGTTGGCGCGCGGGTCGCTCCGCAGCCGCCGCGGTCCCCGCGCGCGGAGGGCTCGGCTCTGGAGCTGGGCGGGCGCGGCCCGAACCGAACCTCCCGTCCGGCCCGGCCCGGCCCGGCCAAACCCACCAACCCTGCGGGCCCGCCAGCCCTGCCAGGGGGGACGGGCGTTCCACACACAGCCTGCCGGACGGGGATGCTGCCATCCCTGCCGAGAGCGGATGCACAGCGCCCGGGGAGGAGGAGCGGCCAAGCCGCAAAAAATACAAAAGCACCCAACAATCAGCATCCTCAAAAAGGAAAAAAAATTAAAAAAAAAAAATCAATAACAAATAAACGAACTAAAACCCCAGCCCACAGAATAGAACCCCAGACTAACAGAAGAGAATTCAATTCTCTGTAGCGCCGGGCATCCCCGCTTCGCTTCCAGCCCTGGCCGGTTCGTACACAGAAAGCACCTGATCAAAATGTAAAACGCGGCTCCGTTTCATGCCCCAGCGCTTCTCCCGAGGCCACTTGGTGTGTGTGTTCCGAGCTGTGACCATAATAAGGGCCGATAGGGATTAAAGCCACAGCAATTGCGCCGGAACAGCAGCGGCCACGAGAGGGCTGCCTTGGATTTCCGACCAGGAGATGGAGCAGCTCCGTGTTCGCTTCCCAAATACCGCTTGGTCTGCAGCAGCAGCTTACGGTCTGGGTACGCCAACCGACCAGATCATCCCGACATGACCCGAGCAGGAGTTTCCGTAGGTCCGCTGAAACCAACCCTTGCCCATTAAAACTCCGAGAACTGCTTAGTCCCCAAGAGATTTCTGTGGAATGCTGTCAGAATTTAACCATTATACCAGGCACGGGTGTTTAACCATACACATACAGTTGTCATCTATCACAGTTAGTTGCAAAATTACTGTTGAACATCTGAATCCTTCCCAAAGGTGTATTGGTAAGGTCAGGCTTTCAGAGGAGAGTGTGTTTGTAAATAAAGTGTCTTTAAATTGGCACGTTTTAGTATTTAAGTGGAGGGAAGGGATGCCATCCAGCGGGATTTTCACAGGTTGAAAGGGACTTCTTGGCCAACCCCATGCATTTGAACGAAGCCAAGTGCAAGGTTCTGCACAGGTGCAGGCTCCCTGGGACTGAGACTATTCCTAGAGAGAAGGACTTGGGGGTGTCGGTGGATGAGTAACTATATAACCATAAAGTGATGGCTATGGAGGTTCCCATATGTAGATGTTTCAATTATTCTTCCTCTAAATAGCTTGAATGAATTCAGAGCTTACAGTGGGAAGATCAATTCTTTCTCACCAAGGTGAAACACTGGCACAACATTGAGATCAGGACAATTCACTTACCCCTATTTGTTTAGTTTACAAAATAGTTGGGGGCAGATTGTGTTCCATTATGTAAGACTTACACACTGTTTGGTTACTTATCCTCAGTCCTTGTAAAAGAGCTGGTTTACTTCAAAGAAACAGCCCTGGCAGTTGATTTCCAAAGCCAGTGATTGATGCTGCAAGTGTCATGGACATATTAAGCTCCATTTGGTAAAAAAAAAAACTCCTCTACAGCTGGTTTCCTTCCCCTCATATTAGAAATAGAAACAGTTCTCTTATTGTTGGAAGCCTTCCACTTTTCAGCTTGCATGTGCATGCAGAGTGCAGACCATCAGTTACTTACTTGAGCTCAAACAGTTACTTTTCTCTCTACAATGTTCATACGTCCAATCTATTATTGAGCATGAATTAGTGCTTTCCTGAACCTCATTTGGCAAGTCAGTCTCCTTTTGCACAGCACAGTTTCCATTTACCTCAGCTCCTTTTTTCTGCACTTTTCCCCAAGCTTATTTTTTCTCTTGTGTAAGACTGACCAGGTCTGTGTGAAGAGGGCTGGCAGTATTTTACATGGAACAGTCACACTCCTGAGTTTGAGAGAAGGAAGAGAAAGTGTTTGCCTCACACTCTCTTCTCAGCTCTCATACTTTTGAATGAAATCTCACTGCTGTTGCTCCTGTGAATGAGATGAATCACTGAGATGTTTCTAAAACCCCCAGCCTTATCTGAGGCCCCAAATAGATTTTTTCACCTTCTGTTTCCCTTGAAATACTAAAACAGTGAGGAGTGCTTGTATGCAGAACTCTGCCTTTTGAAATCTGAAACAGGCCTCCACTTCAAAACTTGGCACAGCAAATAGAGTTTGAAAATCACAGAAGGTCATTCATTGCTTTACAGAAATTAATGCAAGTGCAGCTCCATAAACCTAAGGAAATGCAGAGAGGAACTAGTGTCTTACTGCTAAAAGACAATTGATTGTCTTTTGGCATTTCAGTAATTTTAACTGAAGAAACGTAATGGTAAAGCAGACCCCACATGTGGGATTTGGCTCATCTGGGTGTCCCAGACACCAGGAGCAGACAGACCACAGTAGCTCCAAAGCAGGTGTCACAAAGGCATCAGCGTGGTGTGGTGGCTCAAAGCCTGCTGGTAACATCCCAGTGGGTAAGAGGAGCCTCAGCTCTCCACAGTGCAGCTCTGGTGGCTCCAGTTATCACAGGTAAGAGCATGCAGCCAACTGGGCCAGGATATCCCTGCCTTCCATATTTGGGCTTATGAAAAAACCCACCCATCTAGAGGAGTATATGTAGGATAACAAACTCCCTTGGCCACTCTCAACCAGACCTTCATTGTGCCATTGATCTCACTGGAGTGATGTCTGTTCATGCCAACTGAAAATCTGATCCAGAGTTTAAAACCTGAAGAAAAACAGTAGAGTGTTTTAGCCAGTGTTCTTATCCAAAATAAAAAAAAAAATCTCTTAATTCTAATTTGCTGCTGGTACTAATTATCTTTTGTGGAAATACACATATCTCATTTGAGAGTAGAGACTATTTCCGCTTTAAGATGTCTTAAAATAGTGTATTTTTAAACATGTCTCAGTATAAGGCAACCTTAAACTACAAATCAAATCAAAAGACCAAATTATTTAATTACACACGATGAAAAAAATTGTTAGCTAATATAAGGCTTGCAAATCAGAAAATATCTATGAAATGTGGGCAATAAGCAGCTGAGCCAAGCCAGCAGAGATGCGACAGTGCTGGGAAAGAAACAAGTATGCACAAAAGACTTTAGAAAGAGACCACTACATAAGACAGTAAAACATTCCCGTGTAACTTTCTGGTTTTGGCACACATTTTCTTTGTTGCCATGGCAATCACTGTAGTCTTTCTAGACCTCCATTTCTGCACTGTAAAATGCAGACGATATTTTTTACTGCATATGTTTCAGTAATGCATTTGCAAACCACTTTTATGGCAGGGGATGGATGGTGTCACATAACTGTAGATTGCTATTAATTAGTTGGATTATTACAGATTGGGTTAGACAACTCGTGTTCTTTGACAGGTATCTCCTCAGTCTTTAGATTTTTTTTTTTGATAGCAGTATAAACTTACACATTGCAAACATAAGTGCATTGATTCCTACCAGGAAAGTAATCGAATTTTTCAAACCTGTTCTCAATTCTTTTCAGCGTCTTCTCAATATTGGCTTCTTCAGGAAGAAACTGGCTGGCTTTAGGATTGTTCTAACAGCCATTTTATATTTCAGAAAAACAATAATGGCATTGCTTATTTGCATTTTCATGTTAATAGACCATTCTTCTCTTGCAATTCACATTACTGCTTCCAAAATTCTTACTGCATTGCCTGCTGGGCATTGTGTTTTTCTTAAGCACAAACATGCCTGGTACTGCCAACCACTTAATTTTCAGAAACACAAGTTGCAGCAAACTGACCTTGCAAACTGAACCTTGTTGTGAGGAGCCAGTTCCATTTTGTTATGCCTCAACCCTGGTGGTGAGTGGCACATGGGGAGGGTGCATGTGTGCCATGTCCAGGAGGCACCGAGGAGAAGATGCAGCAAAGCCTTGTTCCTGAGGAGACTCTGCCTGGCAGCCAGCTCATGTCTCACATGGGACAGGCTGTGTAGCAGGGGAAGGAGAGCCCCCAGGGGACTGTACCCCAGAGACACTCTGCAATCAGACGGCAAAAGGTCTCTGCCCATGGACTGCAGTGGGACATTGGACTGGGTCACTGGTGTCCTGTCAGCAGGCAGACTTTGGGAGGAGACAGGGGGCTTAAAAAGTGACTGCACCACAAGCTGTGGGCTTTTTTCAAAACTTGCATTTTGAATGGGGAGTTTTGGGGACTGTGCTTTTTGCTTTTGGGGGGGCTTTGAGACTTGCATTTTGAGTCTGCGGGCCTTCTGTGTCTTGTGTTTCTGCTTTGACTCCAGCCTGCTGAGGCCCTTGCTGCATTCTTGCTCACCCTCACATCTGTCCTGTCTCCCTGAGCCACCTGTGTCCAACCCTGCCCATCTTTCCTAGCTCTCTTTAGTAGAGTAACTCCTTTTAATTCTGTTTTTTCATTACCAATAAATGTTTGTCTCGGTTGACTTAATTTCATTCCTGACCACGTAATTCCAAAAGAGCTGCTCGCAGTTTCCCCAGTGGAAGGCGACACCCCTCCATCCAGCACTGCAGCGCAAGAGGAGGTTCCTGCCAGGCTCTGATTGTTCTGCTCAAATACCTCAGAGCTGTTATAAATGAGTTAATGTTTGGGGGCGGAGTTGGGGATAATTAATTAATAGCATTAATTGATAGCATTATAAATGGGTTGGTGTTTGGGAGCAGAGTTGTGGCTGTTGACCGATGTAATAATGTTATTTAACATTGTATCATTGATCAGTTGCGTTGTAGGTTAATTGTCAAAAGTTATAAGTTGTTAGTTGTTATAAATAATCGGGAAGTGCCTAAGATGGCCGTGGGCGAAGAGTGCTTGGAACTTTCCGGAATATTATGTCATAGTGTGAAGTCAATGGCTGGGACTTTGATTGGACTGTGTGTCAACCAATGGGGACAGCTAATCAGGAAATGATTGGTCCAGATCGCAGCTCCATAAGAACCAATCGGCGACTGAGAAAGGAACCAATCAGAAGGAGAATCCAGAAACACACCAGTCCGGGAAGACCAAGGGGTATGAAGACCCCTGACTGCTCAGCCTCGTGGTTTTTCTGAGGAGCTCGGAATCCTGTGTCGTGTCGTGTCTGGTGGGCGCAGTTGCTTTTGTTTGCAGTTTTTCCTGTCTGGCTTACCGAGCAGGGCTTGAGCTTATCTTGGGCTCCTGCCTCCGGTGCTTTTTAAATAAAACCAAGCTGACTTTTCTAGAAAGTCCAAGCAGCATTTTTTTCAAGAGCCAGGAGCTGAGAGCAGAGAGATTGCTCCATCAGGAGAAAGCCATTTGGAGAGGATTAGTCCCATCTAGTGGCAGTGTAAGCTTATCCTGAACACGAGTGCAAGGAGCTCACACCGCGCTCTGCCCCCGGGGAAGGCTCCTGCGGAGTTTTCTGAGCTGCAGGAACCTCTGCCTCTCTCTGCAGCAGACAATGCCATCGTGCGGCTGTTGCTGCTTCCTCGGCTGACCCCTCCAGCCTAAAAACTGCTGCTTCTATCCCAGAGTTAATCAGCAGCAGCCCCTGTCCTGCTGAAGTGTTTCCATAGCATGAGGAGACCCCTTAGCAGGATGCAGGCAGTCTTCCTACAGATCTTTCTCCAATTTCCAGATCAAGTATTTCAAGGAAGAGCCGTTTCTGGGAAATGGTTAAACCGAGCCCCTGGGAAGCTCCTGACCAGTGGACTCAGTCACCCTCTGGGGCTCAGCAGAGGCTGAGGGGTTCCAGTGGCAGCAGCTTGAGGTGGCATGTGTGACCAAGACTATGTGCCACAGTAGCAGATGTCCTGGCACCTCCTCAGTCCCGTAGCAGTTGTCGCTTCTCCAGATGATGTATGACCACACTTCAGGTAGAATTAAGATGAAATACACTGCAGCCAAGCAGCTGGAGCTACCAAGGGGTGTGGAGAGGATTTGTCTCATCCCTTCAGAGGGACACCACTGGCTATTTCTCTTTAACATAAGAAATAAGCAGGTGCACACTGGGAAGGTCAGGGTGTTCCAGCACCAGCACTGACTCGCACATCTTGCAGCAGTGCAGGAGCTCAGGACCAGAGACACAAGAGTGCTTTGGCCAGAGTCAGGCTCTGAGCTCTCTCTTCTCTGGCTCTGCCCACTCACTGCCCAGGCTCCATGCACACACAGACCCAGTTCCGTCCATTGATCTCTGTGGAGCCACCAATGGGGTCACAATGAGTTGCTGTTGATGTCAACACAGTCACACTGGCAGTCCTTGCCTGGACTCTGATGTGGCAGATTGTCTGCAACCTTCAAGTAGCGTTTGGTGACTTGAAGGTTAATTTCCAGCAGTTAACACTGAGCAATGACCAGTGAATTCTCAGTGGGGATTACCTGTCCAAGGTAATTACCTGTCATCAGCCTCCTCACAAGTCTGAGGAGCATCTGAAGGAGCTGAGATATTTTAGCCAGATAAGCAGCCATGTGACATTCACCTTCCTTCTGTTCCCACCAAAAACTTGTAAAGCATAATAAAGAGCAGTTTGGATATTAATAGAGATTTGGTTAATAATTTCAGAAAATGGGATTCCCAAAGTGATGGAAAAGGTGGGAGATGAGAAGTGCCATGAGGCTCTGACAAGTGTTAGTGGCTTGTGGGACTGCATCCAAAGCTAAAGGCTGTTATGTTTCAGGGTTTATTTGTTCTGGGGTTTTACTTCTATGAATCTAAACTCAGCCACTTAAATATGGTCTCATGAGGAATCAGGGTGGGGTGGCCTCATGCTCTTCACTTCTGAAGGATGCCACAGCCTGGAGACAGCAGCGTATCCTTTGGGTCTGTCATGAATGGGAGTCTGGATTTTCAGAACTCCATTGTTGCTCCTTCCAGGTGAGCCAAGACATTCTCCAGAATGGCCTCTGGATTCCAAGGCAGAGGGATGGAACCTCGTATGCGAATGCTGCTCAGAGAGGCAGAGAAACCTCCTACTGTGAGTACCTGTTGTGACTGGGCCTGAGCAGGGCTGAGGCTGGAAACTCCCCTCGTGTCCCTCCTCTCCCTGCCCTGCCTGTTGTCCAGCAGCACTGTGAAGCTGCAGACCCCCTCCCCACCTCTTTGTGCCGTGCTCCTGTCGGTGGGGGCTGTCCTGGTGCAGTAGGGAACACCGTGTGCTGCTTCAGGGACACTGCAGCGTATTGCCTGGCTGTGCCACCAGAGCCAAGTTAAGCCAAGTTCAGNTGAGGAGCATCTGAAGGAGCTGAGATATTTTAGCCAGATAAGCAGCCATGTGACATTCACCTTCCTTCTGTTCCCACCAAAAACTTGTAAAGCATAATAAAGAGCAGTTTGGATATTAATAGAGATTTGGTTAATAATTTCAGAAAATGGGATTCCCAAAGTGATGGAAAAGGTGGGAGATGAGAAGTGCCATGAGGCTCTGACAAGTGTTAGTGGCTTGTGGGACTGCATCCAAAGCTAAAGGCTGTTATGTTTCAGGGTTTATTTGTTCTGGGGTTTTACTTCTATGAATCTAAACTCAGCCACTTAAATATGGTCTCATGAGGAATCAGGGTGGGGTGGCCTCATGCTCTTCACTTCTGAAGGATGCCACAGCCTGG
>VWZS01009969.1:973009-1163992 GCA_013397075.1 Rhabdornis inornatus | reverse complement strand
AAAGGCGAGCCGCGTCACTACACTAATAAAAATTATCATAACAATAATGATGAAAACTGTTGAAGAGGAACACATAAGATATACTGGGCTCCATTCTCACCTCAGCTGAAGCAAAGTAACCTTGGAACATGCCTGTTGGAACCAGTGGGGTTGACTGGCATGACTGGGCTGCCTCTGCAGCCCACAGGCTTTACCTGTCTGTGGCTGCACACATTTTGCAAGAAAGGGACAGTGAGCACTATCAGACTTTGCTCTGCCAGCCTCATGCTCTGTTGCTCATTTCCTGCAGCTAAGAGCAATGCTGAAGAAACTCTCAGGAAACACATTGCTTACAGTCAGTGGGTGAAGGGCTGTGAGCCAAACCAGCATCCTTAAAGAACTGTAGGATTCAATGTCTACATCAGGCTTTGGGTTTGCAGCCACTAATTCACCTGCCTGCTCTTGGTATGTGGCTTAGTGGAATTCCTGCAAACTCAGGGGTGGGTAGCCATGCATGACTTGAGCAAGGTTCTTCTCAAATTGGTCCTGATGAGAAGATGTTGGATGTTGGATTTCTCACAGACACAAAGTGAAACTCAAGCTGCAGTAGCTGCAGTTAAGTGGTTGCATAAATTGGGACTATTTTCAGAACCCCATTCAATATTTTTACAACTCTTCACGATTTTGCACACATACAGACATACATATGCAGCCACTATCCACTTCAGAGGATTTAATAGCAGCTTTTTGTCTTGGGTACTGGCAAGATAATGACTATAATAATATAGAAATACCAATATAATTATAGCACAAAAAGTACAGATCTCTGTAGGCCTTTTTTTTGTCAAACTTTCTTACAACCCTGTATGCTTTATTTGTGTTAAATGTGCACTTAATTAGTAATCAGAATTCTAGGTCTCTCAGTTCTAGGCCTTTGATACAAAATATTTTAATATTCTTCTTCTCTTTCTTTGCAGTATGCTAAATGAGGCATTGAAAATTCAACTATATATTTGATAGCTCTTTCTTTAAAATATCTGGAGAAGGCTATAATTATTTAAATTTTAATTTATAAGTATTTAAACTATCCAGAAATAAAAGAACTCAACCCTAATTAATCATATTTTGACTAATAAAATACTTTAAAAGGTGATTTTTGTTGTCAGGGTTTAAACAGATTTAGTGGTAATTTGCAATGAGGGAATGGTTTGCTGTCAGGATCAAGTTTAAGGAGAATAAGCAGCTGAGGAAAGGAAAAAGGTAATGCCCTGCAGTCGCCAATAAGCCTGGTGTTAGTCAGATGTACAACAAGGTGGGCTCAGCCCACGAGAGGCAGGGCATCTGTCACAAAACCTGCAGGTCATTTCCCATGCAAACCCAGAAATGAAGGACCACAGTGAATAACAGTGCCAGTGTGCCTTGACCCAATGTGAGCAGCTGCTCACAGGCTGGAAATCACAGTCTAAATTAGGTTAAAAATATGTCTAATATTTTAAACGTTTGCCATACTCCTTCCTTAGTCATCCATGCTGGAATGAGGTGGCAGAGCTCACAGCAGCTAAGCAACTCACTTGGAATACTCATTTGTTCAGAGAGGAAGATTAGGACTCTTTTAAGTGCAATTTTAAACTACTTCCTCTCCTGCACCACCAAGCCACGGCTGGTCAGGGAGAAGGAGCTGTGAGTGGAGACCTGGGGCTGGATGCCACGACCATGGGCTGTTCCACCGTACCTGTGTGGAGAGTGGGCACACCCCGTGGCTGCAGCCAGGCAAGAAACGTCTGGCTCCAGTTAAGCACCAAAACAGGCTGTCTAGGGAGACACCAGGGTCTCCAGGAGGGAAGATTTTTAAGAGTCAGCTGGAAGTCTGGAAGACAGGCAAGGTTTTAGGCAGAGCAAGACACACTCACTGGGGTGGGAGGCTGGAAAAGATAACTTCTTAGCTTTCCTTAGAGCAGTACTCTTTTCTGAATATGTCACAGTGCTGGTGCTGCACAGAAAACATGAGTGGTATTGCACTGGGTCTTACACTTTGGCCACAATAATCCCCTGCAGTGCTACAGGCTGGGGATAGAGTGTCTGGACAAGTGTCAGGCGGAAAGGGACCTGGGGGCGCTGGTTGACAGCAGCTGAATGTGATCCAGGCTGTGCCCATGTGGCCAAGAAGGCAAATGGCATCCTGGGCTGGATCAGCAATGGTGTGGCCAGCAGGAGCAGGGAAGTGATTCTTCCCCTCAACTCAGCACTGGTGAGGCTGCACCTTGAGCGCTGTGTCCGGTTCTGGGGCCCCCAATTTAGAAAGGACGTTGAGATGCTCGAACACAGCCAGAGAAGGGCAACAAGGCTAGTGAAGGGTCTGGGACACAAGCCCTGTGAAAAATGGCTGAGGGAGCTGGGGCTGCTTAGCCTGGAATAAAAGGAGGCTCAGGAGAGCCTTATCACTCTCTACAACTTCCTGAAAGGAGGGTGTAGCCAGGAGGGAGCTGGTCTCTTCTCCTGGGTAATCAGCAACAGGATGAAAGGACACAGTCTTAAGCTGCACTAGGGGAAGTTTGGGCTGGACACTAGGAAAAAAATTTTCACAGAAATAGTGTTGGGCATTGGAATTGTCTGCCCAGGGCATTGGTGGGGTCACCATCCCTGGAGGTGTTTAAAAAAAAGACTGGATGTGGTACCCAGTGCCATGGTTTAGTTGATAAGGAGGTTTTAGGTCATAGGTCAGACTTGATGATCTCAAAGGTCTTTTCCAGCCTAGTTAATTCTGTGATTTGGCATCCCACTCAGAAATACCCCACACAATTGCTTAGAGCTCTGCAGACCCTCAAGAGAACATGAACAGAAGACCATCCTTGTGAAAGGGCTGCTACAGAAAAAGAATTGCTACCATGCCTGTATCAAATAATGACTTCTGTACAAAATGGCCATTTTCAAGAAATTTTTCAGTTTGATGTTCCAAGAGGCCTAAAACTACCTTAGGAAAAGAGTTTGAGCATACTGCCTTCTCCTTGGGAACACAGTGAACTAGTACTGCAGAAATCCCTGATCCTGCCAACTATGCAGGCTGGACAGAGCCTGTGATTCTCCTCAGTACATCTCTAACTCAAACATCTCCATGAAGGTTTGATCAAAGCTTGATGAAAATCAAGTCATACAAGAAACTTATTAATAATGAATGTTTCTGGTGGCTCCACAGCAAAAAATATCCTGAAAATATCAGGTTAGTAAGTTTGGGTAGACTTTGGGTATTCTCATGAACAAGGAAGAAGACAGTGTGTGTAGTGGGAGAAGGGATACAGGCAGGGATTTGTGGCAAGCTGTAGGCAAGTCACCCCTCCAAATTGCCAGTCATGGAGGTAACTGTTATAGGACACAACTGGTCATTTCTCTTAGATCTTTGCTTCACTTTGGACAACCCCACACCCACCTTTCTCATATTTACTAAGTTAACACATTAAGATCAGTCTTCATTGCTCGATTCCTCTGATGTGCAAATTGCCTTGTTTTGTCCTTTTCTTTGAAAGACATTCAGTCTTCTCCTTAGGGCAACTGTGTTGAAACAATTCATCCTTATTGACCTCCAGCCCTATAGCTGGTCTCCTCCTGCCTTCCCTTGGAGACAAGAGGCATTGCCACCCTCCTGTCTGTAGGATTCACATTTCCCAGGCACTATCCTCACTCCAGCATTGACATTGCTCACCGAAAACCCACCTTGCTCAAAGGCACAGCCATCACCAGTGATTCCCCAAGACAAACTCCCCTCTATAAAACCAGTGAAAACCCAAGACTTTGTGTGAGAAATGATGTGAAAAACTGAGCAGTCTGTCCTGGTGAAATTTGTCATTTGCTGTTCTTGTCCTCATATGGTTAAATGCCTGATAAAAATAAATTATATTGCTGCTGAAACTGACAAATGATTAATAGTCATTTCCCCAGTGTTCATCACCATGGTATTTTGAGAGAAATAATGAAAATTCTCCATTAGCTTAAGTGTTGAGGTTTATCTTATGGAATCTGAGGAGCCATTGATCAACTCGTTTTCAGCAAAGAAAAGTTCTTTTGAAAGAAACTCACAAAAGAAAAACTGAAGGCAAATAAAAAGAGCCCATTAATCACTAAAAGTCATGTCATTTTTTTTAAGTCTAGTTTGGCATTCCTGATTATAGCTTTCTAACATTATCTATGAGTTTGTGGAATTCTTGACTTTGGGAAAAGGGAAAGAAAGGAGGAGAGGCTATCAGTAAGATACTTAACAAAATTGTGCTTTTTGGTTTCAACAATATGAATCTTTTTAAGAAGAAAATCTTTACTATCTTTGCACTAAGGGTGGTGAGGAACAAGTTGCCCTTTGAGAAAACTTGTGAATGCCCTATCCCTGGGAATGCTCAAGGCCAGGTTGGATGGGGCTCTGATCAATCTGGTCTGCTGTCCTCGTCCATAAGAGAGGAGCTGGAACTACATGATCTTTAAGGTCCCAACCCAAATCATTCCATGATTCCATGAATTATATTCAAACTGATCTGTAGTGAGTGTATGGTGGAATTTCTTCACATTTTCCTCACTCTCCAGCCCTTATTTCCTCCAAGAGAAGGAAAATGTTTTGGAAATATCCATATTTTATAGATGATGCTTTAAAATTAAAAATTTCATGTTTCCAGGAGTGTGGAAGTAACTGAGCACCTGAGGAGATTCAATGCTAGGGAAGAAAAAAAAAAACAAAACTAAAACTTTTTATAATCTCTTTTCTTTCCTAAACACCCTTGCATTTCAGGGTCTTTGGTATCTAAAATACACAGGAAGTTTGGGGTATAATCATCTGAATACCACATAACTGATCTAACTCTTTCTTCTAGTCTGAGATTAGCACCAGACTTCTTCCTTCATAAATTGTGAGAAACATCTGCACTGAGAATCAGCTTTCTGAAGACAGACATTGTGGAATGTTCAACCACAGATGTTATGGATGTTTTGTCTTTTATATAGACATATTCCCCAAAACCAGGGTGAATACAAGTTATCATTCCCCTTCCCTCATCTCAGTGCCCTATGTATGAAGTTTAGTGAGTTGTATTTTCCTGTTTGTTCTCTGGCCCCAGAGTATTTAAGTTCTGACAAAAATTGGAACAGTTTCAACAAGACAGATGAGAAAAATCCACCCCCAGTCCTGACATGTCCTAAAGATGTGGTTGACCTTCACTGCAACTGTGTTCTGGCTCAAAGAGAAAGGAGACTTGATCCCAGACTTCCTAACTCAAAACTATGGCTATCCTTGTCAGGTTAGGGCACTCCATTTTTAAAAGATATATGATTGAGTTGAATTTCTAAATTTTATTTCCCTGACTCCAAAGCATCATGGGACTTAGCCTAGGACCAGAAGAATGTGAGTCCTGGTCTTTTCACGATGGACCTCTCAGTTTATATTGCATTATCACACATTTACCCAGCTACTGGGTAAATGATAAGTGCCCAATTACTGGGTAAATTGTACAAATACAACTTACTTCAAAAAAAGTATAGTTTATGACCCCTCTCTGTGTTAATGATCTGACTGTTTAGCAACAAAGCCATCCTCACTTTCATGCTCCAAGGTTTTGTTCCAATTAGGCTGCAGTGCTTTCTTACAGAGAGGTACACATCTGCAGGGGAGCAATGGAAAGTAATTTCCCCAGCTGAGCTTCTGGTTTGTTGGTTAGAGCATGTATTTCATGGTAAGATAGTATCTCTGAAAGAGGCATGAAGAAAGGTGTAGGGTTAGAAGCATCAGAAAGCATTTAAACCTGGAATATCTTCCAGGGACTGAATGACTGCTCATATTATTCAGGCTGGCAAGCAACAATTCCATTTCCCAACATCTATATCCCATTTATCATTTTCACTCAGCACTTTGCCATAAATCTAAAGAGCATCAAAAGCTAAAGGGCAAACATGGGAAAAGACAGACAACTTCAGTCTGCTTTATAGCAATAAAAGGGTATTTTAAATTCAGTTTTTCCTTCTGTATTTTGATTTTACACCTTGTCATACATTAAGTCAAGTAGTTCAGCTGCAAGGAACTGATCTTGGCCTTTATTGTTACAAAAACCATGCATAAAAGGTGTAAGAATTGATAACCCAGTAGAAATTTAGCTTGTAGCTACTCACAGAGGGGCTGAAAAAGTTCTTTCTCAGTTAATTTGCTCTTTCTTTCCTATTTCATAAATTTTCAGCCCAGTTTGTACCAATATGTACTTCAGAAAGTGGGATGCTAATTAAGGGAGCTCTTCCTTCTCTCTGCTATCTATTGAATACAACACATGTTCCCAGTAATTTGAACATATCATCCCTTACCAGCACAGCATGAGTCAAGGAATGTGATTTCTCTTTCCTTAGGGACCAGTAAGATTCCCCAAACTGAACAGAATGACAGTCAGACTGATAACACCTACTCTATTCCACCAGTTTTAAGTAATTTCCCACTCAAGTACTACTCCCAATGGGGAAAGGAATCACACATTGATTCATTCACCACAATCACTTTTAAAATTTTCTCCAACTCTAACGCTTGGTATAAGAGGAACACTCAAACTCTTGTATGCTATGACTTCACATGTTGTTTTCAATTAATCCTCTTTAGACTCAGTCAATTGGTTTGCCCAGGGCTTTGTCATCATACAAACCAGAGGCAGGCAAATGTTCTTGGGACAGGTACCCAGGACTCCAACACAAGAGGACTAACTCCAGGATGGGGCGTGCACTAGGGGAGAGCAAATAAAGATAAACCAGAGCTTACCTCTTTTCCAGCACCTGGCCTGACCTGGAACAAGAAGCAATTAGTGTTGCCTCACTGTACATAGAGTGTGTTTGATGTTCTGCAATTACCTGTGTGCAAGTTTTCACTGAAAACAATCATTGTGAGAGCAGGTCTGAAACTGAAATAATTCTCTCACGTGCATCACCCTGTCTCTTTCCCATTATAAAAAAATAACTGGTCATACTATACATAAATATGAATGTCCTGTTGGTGATGTCAGTGGGTTTCTCAAACTCAGTTCATGAATCTTTATGTTTCTCACAGTGACCTTCAATTCTGCAAGCATAAATTAACACAAGAGGAATACAGAGAGGTCTGGAGTCCAAATTTCCCCATATTGTCCAGTTTACTTGTCTTAATTTTTATGTGTATATATATATATATATATATATGTTAACCTTAAAGAAAGTAAGCCTTTCATACCAATATATTATTTGGATAGCTCTCTTTACAACAGCTATCACTGTCTTCTGTGCAGACCTGTTATGACAGGTCACACTCCTTCAAGGTCTAGCCTGGTGCCTGAACCTTTTGTCATTAATATCCTTTAGACTGTAGCTCTAGAATACAGCTCTCCACATATCAACTCTTTGCACACATTGCTACACATAATCCCATCCTACACATAGGATTTCATTCATAAAAGATGCATTTTCATTTTTGGAAACAGGTGTATTAATCAAATTCCTATTTTAAAAAATGAAAATACCCTACAATATGAAAACTAGATTCCACATCTTCAAGCCTAATAAGTTACATGTTTTCCTATGTCATTCAAGGTCCACACATCTCTCTCAGGGGGTCTCATCTTTTTCTTAATGTTCCAGATCTTTCTTCCTTCCACTTGAAATTTAGTTTAATTTTATTCTGCTTTCCAGGGTAGGAATATCCTCATCACAGTCTAGATTAAAAGGAGATACTTAAAAATACCCTGTTGCACTGTTTAATTGCTCATTTGGAAATCTTTGGTAATTTGATGCTTTAAGTTTGAGTCTTCTGTTTCACAATTTCTCCATAATGTTAAATGAAGCTGTAAGTTTTAACAGAGAAAGAAGAGAGAGGCAATCCAATTCATCATCAAGTGGAGTTGTTGATTCTGTAGGTGGCACTATGAACCAATGCTTCCACACAGCATTGGGTACAGTGCCACGCAAGGAACCACCCCTCGCAAGAGTTGCGAGGTCCTGACAACTTCCTGGGTGTCAACAGCCTCAAAGCACTTGCTGCAAGAAGAAAGTTGTTTACACAAGTGAGTTGTCCAAACAGCATCAGCCAATATCCACTGGCAGACATCCAAGGGAATCCAAGCCTCTTGTTCATCTTCTATTGGGTGACCATGATGTCTCTCACACTTTACTCAGAGCTACATCTGACAAGAACAAAACAGCTCATACCACTTCTGTTTACTTTTTACACTGTGCAGATACTGAAAAAGGAGGATTTATAGATATATAGATATATAGATATAGAAATAACATTAGGTAGTACAGAAAATAAATTTATCTGGCACCTTCTGATCTTTTTTGCTATATCTGGAGTAGAGACCTAGAGTATACTCTATTTCGTTGAGAGTATCAACAAGTGAGCTTTTGCAGAATACAAAGTTTCTGATTTATTTGAGAATACTGCTTTTACAATCTCTGTGTCAAGGAGAGATCTGTAGGGGAACATCAGAGGTTACTGGGGCATCTGCCTGAAATAGTTCTGGCAGTTGACTTGGGAAAAAAGACAAGAAAGCCTGTGCAGTGGGAAAAAGCTGAGATTGCTGGGGAACATCATCTATTCTTATTCTGCTTACTTTTCTGTGTGGTTTTTCTAAACTGATTGCTAATTTTTTTATTATTTAGCAGCTTGTTAATGAATGGAGCTGAAGCATGAGAGAATTATGCCTGTGTAGTAAAAGGAACTTGTATTTTGTAGGGATTTTGAAGCAAAATCATATGTGTATAGCAAATTAACCTGGCATATACAAAACAAGCAGGTATTTGGTGACTAAGCTCACCAACAGGAAGGTACAACGGCATCATTTGGCCACATCTTGCCTTCTACAGAATGAAAGTTAGCAGTCATGTGCAAATCAAGGATGTTACAGCAGTCAGACCTGTTACAGGTAAATGAAGAAAAAAAAAATGTTGTACCAAACACAGCCTCAGCTGCTTTTGACATATGTTTACTAAAGGAGGATTGAAGGCAGATTTAGGAAAAGTCAGAAATATAGTCACACTTACTTCACTGAAAACTGCCACAAAGTTTAAAAATTGAAAACTGCTGTCATTCCTCCTGAGAAAGACAAAGCTTTAAAGAAAGGGAAGCTTCAACCGGTCTCAAAGGACTGGTCTGAGCTAGCTGCTTAAAACATGCTGGGCTTTATACATAGAGTGCTTAAGTTACCAAAACCAAGGAATTTTCTGAATTCTTGTCATTTTACATGGTAGTATTTTCAGGAAATGCTGTGTGTTCTCAGTGGGGTGCCTCACACAGAGGAAAATCCCCAGGAGGTGGCAGGAGTAATGCTTGCACCTGGCTATGACCAGAAGACAAAAGTGAATGAACTTTGGAGACTGATCATTTAAGAGACCCTACATTATGGGGAGAGAAGTCTTGGTTCAGCACACACTTTGTATTTTCTAAGACTTGGATTTTCACTGACTAGTCATTAACTGACAGTTCTGGTAGGGAACAAGTCACTTGATGAGGGATATCCAACAAATGGTAACTGAGCAGGAGAGATGAGCTGAGGGATCCACTTTTGAATGAGGTTATTTCCATTGTGGAAACAGCTAAGGAGCGAGGAGATGGGCTACAGGAGACATGTTGAGGAAGAAGCCATCTGCAGAAGTGCACTGTATCCCCCAGAGGACTCATGAAGGAGGAGAGAAATGAGGCATTGAATTGTGTACAGGTGCTCTACAGCTGAGCTGCAATCTGTACAACTCTGAGTTAAAAACAAGACCGGTTTTTTGGAAGAGTCTACTAAGCTTGGACACAGTTTGCTCTTATGCATCTGTCCCTGGAGACTAAATTGTAAATTCAGACTGCTTCTGGTAGAATTTCTTGGAAAAAAATGTATTTAAACATTTGGCAACCTGAAGACACAGCTTCAGTGCGGGTAGCCTGGGGCTGCAGGGCTGCAAAACTTCATCTCATGAGAAGGAGAGAGGCAAAGACCCTGTTCTATGCAGAGAAGCCAAAAGGAGCAAACAAACCACAGTCCATTCAAGTGAGGAAAAACTAAAGGGAATATGGATCCAGCCTTCTATAACCCAAATGCAGCAGCTGAGGAATATTTCTCCAAGAACAATGGTTTTACGCCACCAAAAATTAAATGCTCCTAATGAATCTGGGCCTTATCTTAGAAGTTTTGTGAAGCAATCCATAGAATCCATTACTTCTGAATCACTTTCAGCCAGCTGATCATCTGTGATGTGTGCCAATAGATTTTTGGACTGTGTGGTGGACCATGTAGGTCATGTGAATCCAAACATGCCCTGCATGTCACATGTGGAAGGAGGAGAGTGAACAGTGACGCACAGAAAAAAAGCAAATAGTCTTCAAGAACAGGTTTTCTTACTTTCATATAATGTACAAAGAACATATGCAGCTATGCTCTTTTAAAGCATGCTACAGCAATTTCTTACATTTCATGGAAGGTTATAAATACCTAACAGCTGGGACTTACATTTCTTTGTCTGCAGAAATACAATAAAACAACCCACAATTCTTGATCTGTTCCATGCAACTTCAGATTGAATAAAAATACAAGAACGTCTACTCTAGGCCAGATTGAAGGTCCTTCTGGCCCCACTAACTTGACAGAAGTAGCAGTGGATGCTCAATAGCCTTTATATACTCTTCTGATTTTCAGTAGGAGCTAAAGAATTTCTCTTCTGGATGAAAAGTGATAACGTAAGTTTTGTCTTTAGTTTTAATGAGAATTTTTAACTAAATGCTTTCATTCCAGAGAAAGAAAAGCAATGCTGAAGGCAAATATCTCTTTACTTGAAATTATTTTGACTTTTATTTAGCTCTGCCCCTGGGTGCACTTAAGAAGTTTTCAGGAGTGAAGAGCCAGACAGACCATAAATGGTGAGATGGATATTCCAGAGTTACAAGACATATGACACAAAACATGGAATTTTCTGTTATGATTTTCTGTTAGAAGCGTTCTTATAAAGGCTCTGTGTCAGTGACTGTTTTCTTATCATGCATCATCTCCAGATCATTAAATGTCCAGTTGTACTACTTGGAAAGTAAAGGCAATGCTCAAGAATATCTAAACTTTCCCTTCTAAAGAGTAAAACAGCACAAAACTTGCAGAAACTAAATAGATTTTACTTCAAGATAGTCAAATCCATTTAAGCAATCCCATTTACAGCAGACACGTTTCCACCTGGGTTTGGTAACCAGCCTCGGTGCCCATTCACAGATGTAGGTAAATATTGCAGGCTTCTTTGAAGTAATTAATTCAATGCAGACTCATTTTTGCTTTTCATTGAGAAGACCTTGGCTGAGTCAGAAATGTGTACAACACTAGAAAATGCTTCTAAAAGAGAGATGGGGAACCAGTGTTTTGTGTCTTGATATTAACTGCCTAGATTAAAAAAAAAAACCATAGAACTCTAAGGGGAAGGCAATCAAAAGTTGCCCAACACCCAAAGACCTTCCTATTGGACTTCTCTTAACACAAAAAATTTGCACCCACTGCTGTTACCTGCTGTATTTACACCCTGTGATCTAGGTATCTAGTCTGCATTCTCTTTATTTCTTTTTTCCTGAAATACAGTTCAGCGTCCTAAACTTCAGAGCTCTGTTACATTACACAATCAAATTATAAAACTAAGCTATTTTAAGCAAAAGGCACATAACATAAATGGTTTGTCTTTCAGGGTATGCTGTGAGCTGACAGCATTCTATCCAAAGGTGTTTATGAGACACGCCAGTGTGCACAGTATTATACTTTAATGCATGAACACTTGAATTCTGTGTACTATTGGCCATTATTTATTCAATCATTTTCCCATTTGGAGCAGTTGCCTGTCTCTCAACAAAAAGATAAAAGAAGACATTTCAAACCAAAGATCAAATAACTATGACCCAAATTTTGTACATTTAGAACACTGAACTGTCTTCTCCCCAGAGTGACACTGATGCCCACAAGAGAAGAATTTAGTGTTGGGTTTGCAATTATATTTACCATTAATTAGGGATTTATTATCACTGATACTTGTATTAAGTGAGAAAATTATTACTATTTGGGGGAATTTAATTAAATGTTGTTGATGAAGTGTTCTCCATATAAAAAGAAAATGTTCTTTAAAAAGCATAATTGGCACTCACTGTCTGCACATCTCAGGTTCTTCAATACAACATTCTTTGGGGTGTGATAAACTGCAGATCTTGATTCCAGCTGTATCAAAGGGCTTAAATAGCACCGCTGGCCACCCAGCTAAGTATTTCAAACCTGGACTGGCCTCCTGAGATTCAAACGTTAAGGTCTGGTCTGGAACAAATTTAAGTTTATTGCCTTTCTACCATTGTACCTAAGAGAGCCTGAGATGCATCTTCTGAAACAGACTTCTGCTCTCAAGCTGTTTCCTTTCTGCTGGGTACTCAACACTGCCTCGTTCCTCGTTTTTATGCTGAAGCTGGATGAAAAGTCTGGTGATCAGAGCAATCACCCAGGGAGGGGGAGACACAAATTTCAGTCCTCCTCAAGCTGGATGAATTGGGACCAATCGCCTTCTTGTCAAGACCATACCCAAACTGCTGGGACAGCACCTGGGCTCCCACAAAATCACTTTTTGCTCCTCTTGATGGCTCTGTCCTCCCAGTTGTGAGTGTACATTTGAAGAATCAGAAAGCAAATTAATGAAGAGGAGCCTCTGTAGCCCACTAATGAAAGCAGAGAACAGAGAGGTTTTTCTGGCTTTACCTTAAACTACAGCAACTGAAATTCAAAATGAAGTGTTGGAAACAGTCAAACATCAAACTCTGTATCTAGAGCAAGAGAGGCAGTGTCCATGGTTTTTGAAATACCAGGGACAAGGGGTCAAAATAGACAAGCCTGAGAGCTGTGAGGTCTCACTGGGGATGGCAGGAGCAGCTCAAGGAAGCAGGCAGCAGGTGATAGCTTAGTTCATTCCTGTTTACAGAAATTGTTACTGGAATAATTTTTTCAGCTCAAAGATCTGATAAAAAAATGGAGATTTTTTTAAAATATTAAATTAAAATTATTTGAGGACTATGGAAAATACCTCGCAAGGCTTAAAGCAATCATTGTGGTTGCTGTATGAAAGAGGAGGCTGGAGGGTGACCTGACTGCAGAAATGTTCAGTACCACGTTCCTTCTTCATCTTGCAGAGAAAAAAATTGGTTGCAGCAGCTAGAAACTGAAGACAGACGTATTTAAGTCAGAAATAAGGCGTGCAATTATAAGAACAAAGATGGTTAACCAACAGAACACATGACCATGGAAAATGGTATGTTCTCTCCCCGTTTGTAGTGTCACATGAAGGCTGGATGGCTTTTTTGAACATTATGTGTGGCAAAATACAAGTCCTACTGTGATCAAACACACACTGCTGGGTGCAAAGCAGAATGATGAGTCCTGTGGTTTGCAGAAGGTTGGATGATACATCAGTATCACTTACTGAACAGCAACTCCTGCTAAGCATATATGTTGTTAAATGTATGTAAGAAGATTATCTCCAGTTTCCTCCTGAGATAAGAGCACACAGCACTGTGCCCTGCTTGTGTGGTCAGGCAATGTCCATAGCAAAATCAGAGTGCAGTTGTGCTCACCCATCCCTTCCCCTGACAAGGAGGGGGTGTGCAGCCCAAGCAAATGCCAGCACCCAGCAGTGTGCAAGTTTAAGCTACAAATGTCCATGATACAGTGAATTTGCAGGAGGAGATCTCAGGAGCTCCAGCCCTGTTTATTTTCATATTTAATTTTAGCTCTTTGAAACAAGAAAAGGGGAACCAAGCAGAATTCTACACAGGGAATGAAGGGTCCTGTGAAATATTAATTTCTACATTTTCTTGGTCAGGTTTTGTGTGGAAATGTCCTTTCTGTGGGGAGGGTCACAGTAGGTCTGTCTGGATACCTGTTGGCTAGTCAGAGTGGATGGGCTGACAGCAGGTGCTAGCTGGGAGAAGTGGTGCCCAAAACAGATAACATGGCATGGTGGCTGCACTCCTACCCAGTCCCAGTCCTCTTTCTTGATAAAGGCCATGCTGTCACAGACAAAATTATGCCCATAGCTCTTGGGGTTGAGGCAAAGAAAGGGCTGTGCAGGCCCAAGGTTGTACCACAGTGACTCTGGCAACACACACCCCATCTGCCCCTAGTCAGGACATGAACATTCTTGTAGGCACGTCTGGGACAGGTTGTCATGCAGCTAGACCCTGGAACAAGTGTTTCAAGACTATTACACATCTTCACAGTGACATCAAAACTGGTGACAGAAAAACAGAACAGAAAAGGAAGATCCCACCTGGGTGTCATGACAGCAAGAGCGGGACAAAGGAGCCAGCTGAGGAGATGGTTAGCCATGGCTGTCATGTACAAAATGTTAAGTTCTCCTTTGAGTATGCATAACATCTTTGGTCCCTATGAACTAAAAGCAATTAGTACATGCAGGAGTTGTTAAAATATAATAGAAGTAATCCATATGGGATATGCTGCCTTCTACCAGTGGTTCTGCTTCTTCTTAGCAAGCAGGAAGAAATAACTCATCATTACAATATTTATACACCATTTTACATTCTGTCTTAATGCAGGCTCCCAGAACCATAAAAAAATCCTCAGGCTCTCAAGACAAAACTTCATATCATTGCTCTAATTTGCCTTGTTGAGAAATATAATGATGTGTCAACACACTAAAAAAAATTTAATGCCTGCATTGCAAAAAAGAGAGCTACTTAATGTCACTATCTGCAGGGTTTTATGCGTAGCTTGAAGAGACAACTTTGCATCTATGCTGGCAGCTGGTAGTTAAAGTTACATGCATGCTTAGTCTCAGGGGCACATTTTCATCCCACGCTGTACTAGATTAATGCAGGTAATACAGACAAAGTATGACGGAAATAATCTACAGCACATACAGTCAGTTTGCAAAGGAAGGAAGGTATTTTCTCCTCCTTGCTCAGGAAAGAAACTAACACAACGAGCTGATATTAGTCTCATCCTGTTCAGGCTGTGCCTTGCCAGGGGACTGTGCTGTAGTGGCTGCAGGGTCATCTCCTACCAGGAGCACACAGGGAGGATGGGAAGCTGTCAGCCAGCTGGGAGTCTCTAGGGGAGCACAGCCCACTGCCCTTCAGTGCACACACAGGGCTTCATGTCAGGCAGGGAAGGGGTATGGGCCACTTCTCATATGTTACAGGTACTAACAGCTGAAAGTAGGTCACCAAGTAAATGAGAATGACTTATGGTAAGGCTCAAGCAGCAGCTACAGTACAGGCTGCCCACAGTCTCAGTTGGGTCAGGCTTAAGGAAATGAGAGCACTAGGGAACTAAAACCACCTTCTCAGTGGGAAAAGAGGAATAGCAACCACTATGTCTAAATCTTTATAGATCCTTGAACTTTCAGGGTATGGTATTCCCCCAAGTGGGGCATGCAGAGAGTTTGATATGTTTGTACCCATCAATTTGTAGTGAAACCAAGTCATCCAACATGTAGAAATCTCTTGCTGGATCTGTAAGTACCAGCTTGAGTCTCCACAGGAGAAGGAAGCGCTCTAGTGAAGTCTTGCACAATCTCACAGGTTTCTGTGCTCTGCATTACATGTGCCTCACAAAAACTGAAAACATGGTCACTGATGTCAAGATGGGACATGCCACTGACCTTACACACTGCCTGTGAGTGCAGCCATGGCTAGCATGAACATTTTTTCGCTGGAACTGGGCATCCAGGAGGGCCAACCCTGTCCTGGGGGGCATCAGGCACAGCATGGCCAGTGGGGCAAGGGAAGAGATTGTCCTGCTCTGCTCTGAGCTGGGGCAGCCTCACCTCCAGTGCTGGGGGCAGCTCTGGGTGCCACAATGTAAGAAAGATATTAAATTATTGCAGAGTGTCCAAAGGACGGCAACATGGATGGTGAAGAGTCTGGAGGAGAAACCATATGAGGAGTGGCTGAGGTGACTTGGTGTGTTCAGCCTAGAGAAGACTGAGGGGAGAAACTTTCTTGCAGTCCAAAACTTTCTCGTGAGGGCAAGAGGAGGGGCAGGCATTGATCTCTTCACTTTCATGACCAGTGACAGGATCTGAAGGAATGACCTAAAGCTGTGTCAGGGGAGGTGTAGATTAGACATTAGGAAAAGGTTCTTCACCCGTCGTTGGGTAGTTGGGAACTGGAAGGGAAGGATCCCCAGGGACATGGTCACAGCATCAAGCCTACCAGAGTCCAAGGAACATTTGGACAATGCTCTCAGGCACACGGTGTGAGATGTGTGCCCCTGTGCAGGGTCAGAAGTTGGACTCAGGGGATACTGATGGGTCCTGTCCAGCTCAGCATTTTCTATGATTTGGAGATCTCAGAAAGAGATGTTTCACACTTCCCTCTCCCAGTGGTCCTGCAGTTCACGAGGGCTGACAGCCACCAAGCCCTCACAACAGGCTTTCTTCCAGAATGTCACCAGATGAGCCATAGCTGGAATTCTGCCTGTTCTGCCACTTCTGGCTTGCATAGGTAAGAGCACAGCTGACCTGTAGGTCTGTAGACTTGCTCCCAGCCAACACTTTCCAATTGATCTTCTGGGAGGAAGATATTTGGGGGGTACATTAATCATGCTGCAGCAGGATAGAAAGGAGCTTTTCTCCACAAAGACAGACCTCCTAGTTAACTCAGGTCATTCCCAGATACAGTTAGCTAAAATTTCCTAGTTCCAATATATGCTGAAATTGTCATGGCTGATGGATTACAGTTGTCATCTAATCTACTCTGGATTTTAGTAGTAAGGGGTTTTTTTGAAGAGTTCAACCAGACAACTATGCTGGAGAAATTAACATGACTGAGATAAGCCCATACTCAGCAGCCCATCGGTTCTTAATCAGTAAAAGCAAAGCTCTCATGGAATAATTTCATTTCCTTAAAATGTCTTTTGTCAATATTATTCTCCTGTCTTTCTATCCTGTAATCAATAAAATGGGTCACCTGGCCTTTATGAGTGCTGTGTCCTTGGCTCATGTGGTGAGGCTCAATGCCTTTCCTGCATCACTCACACCAAAGTGGATTCAAAAGTCAAATAGGCAACCCCTCTGCTGACTGTGCTTTGTGACACCTCTCATTTAATGATTTGACTCCCACACAAAGTCAACCAAGCCATGTACTTGCATAAGCTCATGGAAGTTTGACTACAGTCAAAGCTGTTCTCCAATGTGTGATCCATGGCTGTGCAAATTTCCTACAACATGCTATTGCCCTTCCTTGTGGGAACTGTACCTATTTCTGTGACTAGGGTTTTTTTTTCTAGTCTAATGGCTAAGACTGCTTTTTGCCCTGGTGATAAACACACTGTAAATAAGAAAGCATTTGCCCCCTTGAGACTGGAAAGAGAGGCCAGATCAACTTGACAGGTTCTAAAAAATGGCCTCAGAAAAGGTGCTAGCTGGAAATTAGTTTCCATTTCTACTGACCAGGGTGAATTTCAAAATGCTAAGCTCTTCATAGCAGCCTCCATACCCTTACCCATAGTTTGAGCCATTCAATCCCCTCTGGGTATTGATTTTTTCACCCTGAAATATTTCTATTCTGCACAAACAGGTTATCCAGCAACTGCTCCATACAAAGTGTTTTTATTCTTACTTACAAACATTGAAATTCATAATAAGTTACAGAAATATTCAAATCAGAAGGAAGAACTTTGTATAATTGCAAATGTGTCCCTTGACATTTTTCCCTATTTTCAGATTTCTTTCTCCTCCTTACTCTTTCTAAGAGTTTCACATCTGGGCCTCAGCAAGTTTGTGGGCTGTGCTGGTACAATAAAGAATATTTTTTGTTCCCTCAAACTGTAGCAGGCAGGAAAGAAAACACTGTCAAGACACCCCAAGGAGGTCTAAGTACCACTGTGGGTAATTTTGCCTGAAGAAATGTATTGAGACGCAAAGGCAATGCCTAAATATAATTTTATTTGTTCATTGCTCATTTGAATAACATCAGCATAAACATCCCTCTCATATGAGCCTTTTTCTCCCTTCTGAGAGATTGAGGGGGGTCTGGGAGAGGCAGGAGGGAGCACTGTGCTGCTTTACACTGTGCAACATTCAAGCACACCATGGGACCCTTCCCTCTCAGCACTGTATGTGGCAAAAATATCACTATCATTATCATAGGGGAGTGAATAAGAGAGAGCTGCCTTAGCCAGATCTTGAAAATATGCATCCCCCACAACGGGCTTGTGGGAATCTCACAGCACAAACAGCTCAAATAGTACTTGTCAGTCCTGCTGAGAGTGAGCCACGTGGAGCCTTTTCCTGAAGAGATTGCTGGAACTGAGCGTGCAGCAGGAGAGCATTTTCTAGGCACAGAGCTCGGCTGCCACAGCATGCCTGATGCTTATGGCCACCAAAGGCTTTACAGGTTGACATAAGAAGCAAATGGATTTGGAATTACTTCCCTTGTCTCTGAAGCCAGCATGTTCAGCTATGTCCCTGAAGTTTCACACCCATCTTTTCCATCAAATCCCATGGCACACAGCACATTTCTTTGTTCCTAGAAAGGTTGTTACCATGTAGGGGGCAAAACCTAATACATCTGCACTCATTCTTCACAGCTTCTAGCAGCAGCAATCATCTCCCACTGTTGCCTTTTCAATTCTTCTCATCCTAGACTTAAAAGGAATTGAATCCTCCAAGACAGCAAAAGTGTCCCTAAAGGGTTTGAGTGCTTCCATTACTCATCCAACTGATCTAGACAGATATTTTTTGTATTTATTAAACAGAAAAAGCCACTTAGTGTCATTCAGCTGTGAGGATTCTCTTTACTACTTGTTCAAATTACATGTTCAAAGAAGAACTTTCTCTCATATAGCCAGATTCTTATCATTTCACCTTGTAAGGAAGTCATAATCCTTTGTTACAGTGGCTTATCTGCTACCTTATATTCTGCTCAATATTAAGAAAAAGCAACCTTCAGTACACCTCAGAGGTGTAAAAGATGACTACACTGCTCAAGGAGGAAAAGCCATGGCACAGACTTCTGCTCAGAGTGGTCACTTTACTGCAGCATGCATTTGATTCTGAAAATTACAGGCATGTTCTGGACAAAATTTGAGGCATGAATAATTCGTCAAAGATTCTTTTCAGAAAAGAGGTTGCTTTTGTTTCGTGTAAATCATCATCATCATCATCCCTCAGCATAATAATTATGAGATCAATAGTGCCACAGAAGCCAGCAATGGGTAATGTTCCTACTGCAGTCTCTTCAATTCTCTTAAGGTACATCCACACCGGTGCTGCAGTTCAGATCAAGAATGCACACTGCAACCACACACTTTCTCTGCACATCATAAAGTGTGTCTCAGGGGATACAATCTGGATCCTTTCAAATAAAGGTTAACTAGAGGGCTGTGCCTGTCCCTCCCCACCACTGTCAGCACCAAAAGGACCAACATTGGAAGCAAAACTGGTGTCCACAAATGTCCTTAGCCTGCAGAGAGAAGCAAGGAATTGGGACCACAACTGTATTTCTGCTCCACAAGTTACTGGGATCAAAGTGTACTCCAGTGAGCATAAGGAGGGATAGGACTATCCTTTGTCCTTGACATGGCCACAGTAGGGAAAGGTCTCTAAAGCTACTAGCCTGACCAAACTGCTGTGTCTTATTAGGAGAGACAAATCCCACCTTCTTTCTCTGTCCTTGGGTTGCAGGAACAGACTGGCTCAATATAGACATCTAGAACTAGACCAAATAATTTCTGTCTTTCATAGCCAGGCATGTGCAAAGACCAGAGGACGACTCGACTTTAAGAGTCAGGCAGACCTATGAAAAACACATATTTCTCTGGAAAAGGCACAGGGTCTGATAGACAGGGACAACCTCAGCCATGGAACCAGTGCAGCTGGAGGTGCTCAGGGCACATGAGAGCCTGGAGCTCCCTGCATCACAGGATAGGTAATGCCTGTGACTCAGGTGTCATCTAGCATGGGGTGGGAGGTACCCTGACTGCAGGCCAGCAGCAACCATGTGAGCAGGAGGCTTCTGGCAGGAACAGGCTTCAAGACAATCCAGAGAAGTTCTGTTGAGCTGAAAGGGCAGATTGATTCAGCAGTCTTGAAAAGTGTGTGTTTCCTGGTGAATGTGAGTTAGCACTGAAGCTGTGAGCTGGGCTCTGTCTGCCTCAAGTCATGGAATGAAATTAAATAGGCTTGATTTTTAAAAACAGCTATGTAGTGCAGCAGAAACCTTGGGCTGCTGGGCAGGATGGCTCTTTGCATTACCTTGAGCCTCTCGGTCACACAGAGGTACATCCTGGGAAAGCTCCCTCATTGTTTTGTATTGGTTAGGATGACGTGTTTAAATAGCAGAAAATTAAGTGGGCTTCATTTAAAGAAAGCTGTGAGCATCTGCCACAAATCCTCTCAGCAATGCAGCACCACTCAGAAATGGCAAATTTACCCCTGGATGTACTGGAGCAATTTTTTCCACTTTCCAATTATTTCCCTTTCAGATGTGTCACTGCTGGTCTGTGCTCACCTGTCCCTCTGCAGATGGCACCCACAAGGTGTCTCAGGCTTCCCTCCTGAATGAAGAACCATGCTGCGACAGTCTGGGGCAGCTGGAGGGGCTGCCACCAGCAAGGCTGCCTGCATGGGGACAGGGCAGAGCATCTCTGCTGCCATGGAGAGCTGTGACACAGCTGAACATATCAGACAGCCACTTATTTTTCACCTAGAGCAAAAGGCTGTCACATACTTGTCTCAAGGTCACTGGTGTCCCACTCCACCTGATGCTTCTCATCAGGTGAGGAGATGAGGAGAGAGCTGAGGAATTCTGCTGTGATTAATAACCTTATCTATCCCCTTGAGCTTATTTTTTCCCTCCATTTTTAATTTTGTGTTCTGCTTACCAGCTGCTCTTGCTCATTAAAAAAACAAACCCTCTCTAGTTCTCATTAACACCATATGTCTGCTGGTTATTTGAGAAATGAATGCAAAATATATTTAAAGGATTAGTCAAACCATGATAGGCAAAAAGATTGAAAGGCAAAAAGCTAAGGAGATGCCATTAGCCTCTGTCTTCTTGCTGCTACTCTTGCTGTCCCCAGCTAAACCCAATATAACATCCCACCACAATCCTCCCTCCCTGCTCCACCAGTGCCTCCACAGCCACAGTGAAATTACAGCCATGTCTCTGGCTCTCATTTAATCCCCAACAGAGGTTTTATTTCCCCTCACTCCTTCTTCAGGGAAGTTACCAGTGACCCAAAACTGGTTTTCAAATGGGAGCCAAGAACTAATGTTCATTGGAGACAGTTGTTTCTTAAACACTTGCTAAATTTCTCAGGGCTGCTCTGAAGCACTTGGAAACCTGTGCAGCACAAAACCCAGCCAGCTGCTGTTCTCTGCTTTCCCCCTGACAACCCTCACATGTGCTGTCTGAAGCACTCTTCTTCTGAAATCTCTCTATCATTCCATGACCAAACATATTTATTTAATTTAAACTGTGAACACAGATAATCACTTTTCTTTGAGACATAATAAGGCAAAAAGTCTAACCTATATCTCTCTCTCCGAGAGCTTCTGTCATGCAACAAATCCTGTTCCAGTATTTATAAATTCAGCCTGCATCCTGATACCCTGATATCCTGATATCCTGATACCCTGGTAAAGAAGAATATAAGCAGCCGAGAATCTGGCTTGTCTTAACGCCTCTGCACTCCTTCTGAGAGTGTGACATCTCATCTGATGTGCATTACCTCCAGCAACACACGATCCCTTGGCAGAATGAACGTGTCCAGATTTCTTAGACAATCTATTACCATCAGACCCAGAAGCAACAGAGCTGCTGAGTGACGTTTTTACAGCACTGGCATTGAAATTCATTGTTTAATGCAGACCTGCAAACGGCTGCGCTGACAGGCATGAAAATCTGTATGTTTACATACAGATTCATAGAAAATTTTTCATATGTCAAACTATATATTTCCTCTGGCAATTTAATCTGTAATATGAACAGCATTACCAGTGAGGATCCTTTGGTTTTTTGCTTATTGTTTTTCCATAGGGAAAAAATAGCAAGCGATTAATAGCCTGAGAAGAGACTTCCTGCCCAGAGGATACAGGGAACAGTAATGGCTCTAACTGGATCTTCTGCAACAGAAAACCTTGTTTAGAGTAATAAAAAAAACTTGCACTTTCTCCTAAGAGGCTGAGCCTATGCTGAGGGTGGGTTATTTTCATTTTTCCCTAAAGCACACCTGGAAAAAGCTCTAGCATATGAGTCACTAAAGATAATGCATGAAAATGTTGAAAAGGAAGGAAAAAATCCAATTCTTCTGATCACTCAGTCAGTGTGCTGCTCAGAGGACTTCTTACAATCCATTACAGGAAATTTATGTAATAGATGGATGGTAATAGTTTAGGGCACTGGACAAAAGCAGTACAGTAGAACTAGCTTGCAGTGGGTGCTGCATGATTAATAAAATGTTCATATTGGCCATGGGGGAAATTATAATGTCTGGGTTTAATGGTTTATAGCATCAAATCTTCCTAAGGTTCACATAAAAAATATTTAATAACTGTCTTGATTGATGTGAGTGAAAACTCCAAGTGCAATTTAATTATATTCAAAATATTTCAGACAGTGTATTTAATTTCTTAGATGTATGATTTTTCCTTTATCTTTCCTACCACTCTCAGCAAGGTTTCACTAACCCTGCTTCAGCCCAAGGGTGGAAATCTCTGACTTCTGCAGCTGACAGTGGGTGCCAGACCCATGCAAATATACAGCTACACCCAGGCTCCCCTTGGCACTGCACCGGGGCCAGGTTTGCCTGGAATGGGTCCAGGGAGCAAGAAGCACCCCAGGACCGTGCTGCACACCCATCCCTGCTCCTGAATTCCTACTGATCCTGGGGCTCTCTGTGAATCCTGGGGAGCCAAACTCACCTGGACATCAGGCTCACCCATCTGCAACCCAGCATCACCCATGGCTCCAGTAGAGCTCTGAGGGTGCTCTGGGCTAACTAAGAATTTCATCATGGGCAGAAAGGCCATGTATACTTACATTATTACTCCTCTTGATAAAAGGATTGCTGCTTGCAAAAGGGAAAGCAATGCTATGTGGCGATGGTTGTTAGTTTTTTTAAATAAGTGTATATGGGGATTGAATTTTAGAGATTGTAATTTGATCTGGTTTGGGAAAACTGATAGTTTGAAGAACGTGTTGAATAACTGCAGCACCAAGATAAGAAGTAGTCGACTTATGGCTCTCACTTAGTACCAAGAGATCTGTCTGCACTCTCTGTTGCTCTCAAAAGTGCATCTGTTGGTACCTCCATGGGCAAACTGTGCTGCAAAAGAGACTACATTTTCAGTTTTTTGTTTCTCAAATCAGAATTTCAGGCCCAGATTCGCAAGGGTGTCTAAGAATGGCTAACTGTTCTGGATCACAGGGGACAAGGAGTCTGTGTTTTAGCATTTTATGACCAAAGTTTCTGAGCAGTTGTCAATTAATATCATTTCCCTTCCCTTCCCTTCCCTTCCCTTCCCTTCCCTTCCCTTCTGTGGTAGTTTGACAAACTCAAACCAAAACACCTTCCCTTCCCAATACAAAGTTTTTGACACAACTATTTTACCCTTCCAGGAGAATAAAAACCTGCACCATGGTGCATTTCCAAACACTCAAATCTTAGAGAAATTTTTCCTTTACCCATCTTTGAAAAATGAAGGGCACTTGGGATGCAATTGACAATGAAAGGTACTGAGTGCACCAAACCAGTATAAATCTGATATTAGAACAAAGATTAAATACCACTGTTACCATGTGTCAACAGATTTACAGGAGTTTGTAAAGTACGCTGGTGTAGCTGTAATTATGGAAGGAACTGTTCTGCCTTTTTAAAATGCTCTTTCGAATTGACACGAACCCTATCAAAAATAATATAATTGAACACAAATAATGCAACTTCCAGGGATTGCTACGCTCAGAGGTGGTTCAAGGTCTTTTTTAAAAAGCTGCCCACTTCTCAGGAGGCAAGGGTGAGGACTTAGCATGAATTTCTGCTGAGATTCTTGCAAACATCCAGGCAAGACTGCAAGACGCTGTTATGATTCCATTTGTAGGACACTGATGGAAAGAGGACATTAGCATGTGAAACCATTCCTTCACAATGTAAACAAAGAGCAGAGTGCCTCTTGGTATCCATACTAATTGACCAGCATAACACTGGCAGTTTATTTTCTCAACTGGCTGGCCAGCAAAAATACTTTTATTATTTTCTTTAAAAATCAGACAAAAATAGCTGTTCTTGAGAGAAAGTCAGACCACTTCAAAAGGGTTTGCCCATTGTGGTCCTGCAAATTTTACTATTTCTTTCTTATTCTAAAATTATTGCATTTATCTTGTTAGTGTGAAAATTAAGGCAAGCACCAAATCAATGTCTGAATGTACAGATGTGTGGTTTTGCACAGTTAATTTCATCCCTTCCTTGGATTTGGTATTGCAAGGGAACCTGTGGCATAAAGCTGAAACTAGTTCAATCTACTATGGTACAGATTAATGCTGGGGTGAATCTGAGAATGCAAATGTAAGGTCTCAGACTTTCCTGTGTCATTCCTGTAAATCCCTGATGACCTTCCTTGCAACACACAGGCAAGGACGTGCCTTGTCTTTATGCAGCAGAGATCTCAGCACAGAAAGTCTCTGGGTCAGGGACAGCAGGAGATTGATTTCAGCCTGCCTGTGATTAGGCTGACCTATTTTCTGCATCTTCCACTCAAACCACTCCTTGGTATTTGTTGTAAAAGGCTTACTTGGCACATAATGGTAAATTTTAAAGGAAAATGGCACCTCTGGCAGCAAATCATGCTTCTGGAAAAATGACCACTCTATCTATTGACACCTTAGTGGTACTAATTTAACTTACTAGGTAGATTTGGCATTTCTGTGGCTCCCATAGGTGTCGAGAAGTGACAGGCAGTACACCTAACCAGCCTCTTTGTGTGTGCCTCTGCTTGATGCATGTGTCTAAACTGGGGACTTCCAACAAAACAGTTGATGGTTGTAGCAAGATGAAATGAGATCCCACTCGTTTTGCTCACTGATCCAGAGAGTTTAAGTCCTTTTGGGAACAGCGGGTTCCCTCACCTCACCAGAGATGTCACAGCTACTACAGGATGTTCATGTTCTCCTCCTCAAGCCTGGCAATCTGTGTTCAGCTAGAGTCTTCCAGAGAAGTACCCTGCTGATGTTGGGAGTCCTCCACAGGTGCAGACCCTGCTCTTTCCCTGTTTGCCTGCTCTAATAGCTATTCCTGTCAAGTTCATATCAGTACCTTATTTTTTCCTACTCAGATTTTCCATCTTGAGCATCCAGCTCCTGTAACTCATCATACCTCCCTCTGCCTTGAGCTCAATGAGCCATTCACTAACTGATATTTTCTTCCTATCAAGGTTTTCCAGGTCACAATCAAACAATGTTTTGGTTTTATTTCCAGCAGTCTGAACATCACAAAACCATTGAAGCTCCTGCATTTCAGCATTTCCTCTATATATTACATTTTTTTGTGTGCTTTCTGTGGGTTTTTTTGGTGCTTTTTGTGTTTTCAGGAGCCTTTCTACATCCTTTAAAAAGCCCATGCTTTAGGCTGCAGCATGCCCCTCCCCAAAAGCACCTTCAGAGACTAAAAGAACAGCAGAAGATCCTGCCTCAGATGACCACCATAGTGAGGAATTTCTTCCTAACATCTAATCTAAACCTTCCCTCTTTCACTTTAAATCCATTGCTCATCCTCTCACTACATGCCTTTGTTAAAAGTTGCTTTCCAGATTTCTTATAAGATTTTGCTATATTTATACAGTTAAGTTATTTGAGCCAAATATTTAATTTAAAACAAGATGAGCGCAATAGTTTACTAAGATAAATTTACATTTGAGCTGTTAAAGGACACATATTCCTACATGCTATTACAGTCCCCGGATGGGATAATGTCTGGTAAAACACAGTAGGGCTGTGAAGCACAGAGTATTACCAAATGTTTTGGTTGCTCCACATTTTCATCTCTGAAGGGAGAAAGAGACGAGAAGTGAAGCATGGAAAGAGCACCCAGTGTACTAATGACAGGTAAGTGACAGTGCATTTTGCAGAGCTGGGCATAGAGCATAGTCTACAAAATCCTTCCCTAGTGCTTATCAGGCCCCATCACATCCAAATCATGCATTTCCATACAATTTGCATTCCTTCAACCTTTATTTTTTTCTTACAGGCGTATTTCACATCAGCATCCTTCTGCAGAAGAGCTCTGTGTTGATAGACAGCAATAGCAATCTGCAGCACTTGATCAGAATCATCTGCTGAACATACAAATAATGTGATAGTGTATACTATAATATAAAATATAGAGGAGAAATTGCTGCAGCACTTCCCCAGGTATTGTCCAACGGGTAAGCCCAGCAGTATCGCTGCTTGCAGGGGTGTTGCACCTTGTATATTGTCAGTGGCTTGTGCTATCAGCTAAAGCAAAGCAAACCACTCCAATACAGGTCAGGGATTTTGAAGAACAGTGTTTGCACACTGTGTTTGCACATCCTCTTTCATGATCCCCCAGCTGCAGCTGGAAGCACAACAGAGAGGATTCTCACTCTGGGCTGGGAAGTTCAATGTTTGCCGCTTTTCTTCTGTGGATTTAGACAGCCAGCGTTTGCACATTGACAAGGCAGCTCACAGGTCACACCTGTGCTCTGCAGTCAGAGCTGCTGCTGACAAATGAATCAGTTCACAAGGGGACAGCTGTTGCCATCGGGGATCCAATGCTCCTCTCCTCAAAATGCCACTCCATGGGGGAGAAAGCAACAACCTGGCAGAGACAAGAGGTCACACAGATGCTCCTGCAGGTAAGGCAGGTTTTCAGGAGGTTTCTTGCCCTTCCCAGCAACCCATTATCCTCCTTCCCTGCAACAGCATTCAGAAGGAGACTCCTGCCTTTGGACACCTTTTCCTTTTGCTGTACCTTGGTGAGTTTAGATGAATCTCATGGCCTCAGAGCTGCAGGTGGTGACTAATGGTTGGACTGCTGCCTGTGTTAGCACACAGCCATCTTCTGCATGATTCAGAGAGACAGAGTAAAGAGGGGGCAGGGTGAGTGAGCACATGGATGGCATATCTCAAACTCCAGTGATGGGTAAATGGTTCCTTTTCTGTGAGTCTTTAAAAGCACTGGGAATACACCAACCAGACTTCTTTTGAAGATTGCCTGGAGGTGGTTCTCAAGGTCCACAAGAGAAAAATGCTCTAGGAAAGAACTTAAAATCTTCATGGTGATTGGCAGAAAGAGCTCATGGAATCTCCTCAGTATAAGTCCAGAAAAAGTATCCAGGCTTTAAAGCATAATACCAAAATCAAGCTCTAACCCAAAGCTGATTCTTGGCTCACAGGTATTCAGCCAAGAGGCACTTGGTGGCAAATCAAAAGTTGGTCATAAAAGCAGTATTCACTTCAGTCTGAAACATCACAGTAAATAGTCATCTAAGCTGCTATGTAGCTCTAAACATCTCTTTCCCAAGATGTTGAATTCTTATGGGCCTTTGTTCTTTAATCTAAGCAGAAGTTGGATTTCTTTGTGGTTAACGTTGCTACAAAGAAGGAAAGTATGCATCCGTAGCACTCTGGAAGTTCTTGATGCATTAGGTGTGCCCCAGCATGTCCCAGGGATTTAAGGAAGGTGGAAAGTGCTGTGGGCAATGGCTGGTCTGTCTTGTCATAGGGACAGCAAACTTCCCTTCTAAGGTGGATCAAGATTTTCCCTTGTTGCTCCACTCTTTTCATATCTGAAAAATCTGACTAGGATTCCTCACCAGATCTGGAATGTCTCTGCAGTCCTATGTCTTGGGAGAGCTGGTGGCATCACCTCACCTCAGATGAAATTAAGTGTCATCCAGCTTTGGCCATTTGGATCAGCCAAAAGGATGAGATCTTACCTGCAGTTTACCTGCTTAACAGCTTCATCTTCATAGGTAGCTCTAAAACTTGAAAGGGAGACATTGGCATTTGCACGCCTCTGGTCTTCAGTAAGGATTTAACTTCTGCTTGTGAAGTTTTGTGATGTTTTTTCTCTCCTCTCACAATCCCAGGTGGTGGCATGTACTTGCAGTAATGCTAGAGAAGCACTTTTTTCTGCTGAGCTCTCTGTTCCTTGTTTAATTGGGGTACATATCCTACATGACAGTGGCTTCTCTTATTTAATGGTCTCTAGCAGAAATTGGGAGAAAGGTTCATAAGAACATGTCTCAGAGACCCACTTTTCATCAGACATATCACAAAGCCATCAAAATCCATGGCTGTGGCCTGCATTTGCCTGCATCCAGAGGTGATGCTGTCAGACAATGCCATTCCTAGCTGGTGCATCCATCCCAGGACAGCAGAGAGCCTGGCTCCCCATATCACCACCAGTTTGATGCAGCTCCTGCAGCATCACTATCAGTGCTGAAGTCAAGGACACAGCCTCCAGGGTGAATGGAAACAGGACACTTGTCATACTGTTATATGAAATACACTCTAATTAAATTACATCATTGTATTACTGGTTTTTATTCATCTCGTGAAGCTTGGTCCCTCAAAGGACAATTATAATGCAGACTGCATACTATGAATATCTATGCAAAAAGACCACAGGTCTCCTTGGGAAGAGGAGTTTAAACTATAACTGCCTATTCACCCCTGGTTTTCCTGAAGCTTTTATGCCATAATTTCTTCCACTGATTTTTTGGACATCATCAAAGACATTGCCTCACTACCCACCGTTGCCTATCCATGTTTTTTCTGTATTGATTGGCTCTAGGCTATTTGAGCTCAGGATGGTTTCTCACAGTGGGACCACACATGACACATTTAACAGTGCTACCTGCAGGTACCTTCTGATGCCTGCAGCTCAGGAACATGCACCCAGACTAACTTCTTCTTAGGAAAGCCCAGTGCAAAGGAGCAGAACCAGAGCAGCAGGAAGCTCATTGGAAGTGACAAACACCACTTCAGAGGCTCACATTGCTCTGGAGTATGGATCAGGCTCAACCAGCTTAGACTCCTACCCCAATACAACCTCTGGTCTCACCTACTGAGGTCCTGCACAGGTGGTGAAGGAGCCTTTCTCCTGCTGCAATAGCTCACATCCAGTCCCTCCCACCACAGGAGTCCCCATCCTCTACTTGTTCAGGGCTTGCTCTTTGCCATCCCTCCTTCCATGCAACACAGGCCTTGGAGTCTTTCCTGAAGGGACAGCTTCCCTTTCCTCTACCTGATGCTGTTTTGTGGGTTCAGTTCCTCCATCAGTCCCTTCACCTGGAGGTTCAGCAGTTTGACTGGAATATAACCCTGGCAGAGATGTGTAGATCATCCCTGTAGAGTTCCCAAACAGCTCCCAGGATACCCTGGCCTTGCCAGAGCAAATATGTATCAACTGCCAACCTGCCTGGGACTTTCTGACATTAAGCTATCTTGGACTACAATTTAAATTAATTGATTTTTTAAAAATCCCGAAAGTCTCAGGAAGTAACTCTTATTCTTGGGGATAAGTATGGGGACATGAAACAATAGCTCATCACAGCTGTTTCTCATTCTGTTTTAACTTCAAGACAGTGTTTGTGTCCCCTCTCTAGCCCCACTCACTCCCCTTATGCAGAATCCTCATGAGCTGGATGTCACCGCCAGGATGAAGGGGGACAGCTCTAACAAGAGCTGCTCACCCCCCTCCTTCTCTCCCCATGCCAGAAGTATGAAAGGGACAGCCCTTCTCCCTCCCTGTCTGCTCTGCCTCAAGGAAAGCGTGCAGGACAGCCAGTGAACCGGGGAGGCATCTTGCCCCATGGAAGCAGAGAGTCCCCAGAGCAGCTGCCATTCCTTGGGTCTCTACCAGCCAGTCCTGCTTTAGCCCAGCTGGGAAGGCACTGAGTTCACTCACAGGGATGTAATGAGAGCTGACAACTGTTCTGAGGTCCCACATGAAGTGGAGATCATGCAGAGTCTGGAGTTTTGTGTCCAGCCTGGCTCGTGGCTGTGGACAGGGCCATCTGCTTTGCAGAAGGGACTGAGTGCTCAGAGAGCCCCCAGTGTCCGGGGGCTGTCACCCAGCCATCAGTTGCCATTAATACCCACTGGTCATCCACAGCCAGCAACCCTGAATCAGCTACTTGGAAGATTTTTTTTTCTCTGCCTGTAATGATAACCGAACTCGAAGCTGAAAGAACTGCATTTTACCCTTTAAACAGAAAACAAGCAGGGTTAGGTTATTACTAAACATCAGATCTTTTTCCATATCAGAAGCAGAAGACAAGGACATTGCCACTGATGGACTATAAATTACAGGTGTCCATATTCACTCAGGTAAGTTCCACCTGAGGGCACTGCAGTTCATATATCTGTCATTCATCATAAATAATTCTAGCAAGCAAATTCAGACCAACACCTGTTTCTGTTTAATTTTAAATGTTGAAAGTGACAAAACTAGTCATGCACCTGCATTATACTTATGTTCAGTTGCTTAAATGAATTGCAACAGCATTATATATTTAAACTTCAAAAAAAAGAAAGAACTTTATACAGTGTTAATTAGATGAATCATTATCGTTTTGTCTGGATTTTATTTCAATTTGCTCTGCTCACATTCTCGAAGATATTAAAAGAGTAGGCAGGGTTAAACACAGATGTCTAAGAAGTCATCGTCCTAGTGAGTTCGCAGAATCATTAAGGTTGGAAAAAACCTCCGAGATCATCAAGTCCAACCTTTGACCAAACACTATCATCCAAACAACCACAGCACTATGTGCCATGCCCAGCCATTTCATGAACACTTCCAGGGTTGATGACTCCACCACCTCCCTGGGCAGCCTGTTCCAGTGCCTGACCACCCTTTGGAAAAAATTCTTCCTGATGTTCAACCTGAACATCCTCTGGGCACGACTTGGGGACATTTCCTCTTGTTCTGTCCCTGGTAGCCTGGGAGAAATGACTGATCCCTATTTGGCTACAACCTCCCTTCAGAGAGCAATAAGGTGCCTTCTGAGCCTCCTTATCCCCAAGCTAAAGGAAGTCTCAGCCATGACCTAGGAAAGTGAATGGGGTGCTAAACTGCTAAGAGAAGTGGGGTGAAACTGCACAAGAGGAAACAGACTTCCAGGGGGAAATCCTTCTGCCTAAAGAGCCCCTGTTACATGCTGGTAGTCCCAGCTATTAAGGAGAACATTTAAAACTCATCATGAAGAACACTTGAAAGTGCACAACTGAAAGCAATATAGGCCTAGGGAAGAGATCATCAGCATTAATATTGTTTCTGTTCTCATGGGTTTTGCACGCACCAACATGCTTTGGGAACACAATTAAGGTCTTTCCCACCTACAGCTCACACAGTTCTGTAAGGTTTCTCTAGAGCTTTTTAAAACTGAGCTTGCAGGGAAATGGGATTCCAGAAAACATCTGGATGCTGCGAGGCAATTCTGCTGTGTGGGATTTAAACTCATTTTGCCCCATGTGAGAAACTTGACTGGGTGACAACTGTGGCATTCTTTTTGTCAGCATAAAAAAATGATTTGACTATTCACTGTGTATTTTCCAGGTCTGTGAAAGCTTTTGGGGATTATGCTGGAGGAAAGATTTAGTTATGTTTCTATGGAAACCATAACACTTATATAAAAGCCTGCTTAACAAGCAAGAGTGTGACACTGTATCTCATTCAAGGTGAGCCACCTCTGAGATAGCTCATTGATAAACTTCCCGCTGGGTTTTAAAGTCCAAGAGGACACCAGTGGATTTCTTACACCTCTAATAGGAGTGAGACTCAGCAGGTATTGCTGGATAACTACTTAGCACCATAGCATGGGTGCTATAATCTCACATGGAAAGTCACAGTCATTTGGTTGGACTTGAAAGGAAATTTTTCATCAGGTTGTTTATACAGTAATGATTCCCAAGTTTATGTCTTTCTTACTCATCCCCTACTTCAGAGATGTGCAACTTCACTACCTCCAGCATAACCCAGAGGAGAAACTCAGTTACATTTTTTCCATAAAACACTGATGTGTGTCCCAGATACTTGTTTGAAAAAACCTAGACATAGTAGGGATATTTTCTTCATTTAGGTACTACTTTTTCTGAGATGAAAGTCTCCTTTAAAATTAGAAAGGCTTTTTCCCCTTGACACTGCTCCTCCCAGCAAGTGCACAGAAGTTGCTGTCACAGTGAAGTACAAACACTGTAGCTAGCAGGAGACAGAATTTATTTTTGTCTTTTCTCCTCAGAAAATAAAATGTTCAAATCAGATTTTAGAATCTATTTCATATTTTCAACTGACAGCACTTCTAGCCATGCTGTGGATTCTATAGCAATACTAGAATTACTAAATGTGGTCTTATTCGATAAGTGGCAAAAGCTGAGACAGAAAGTTGCTTTCTAAATTACTTCTGGTTATCTCACTATAAAAAGTTCACGGACATAAAAAAAATTGCTGGCACAAGGATTGAAGGGCATTCTAGACACAACATCAGATTGGGGAATTAATTTTTTAATCTACTTCTACTACTTGCAAAAGTGAGATTGGTTAAATTATTTTTGAATGCATGAAGAGACTCCTTTAGGGTAAGAGTGGCCCTTTTTTGGATTTTAATGAAGCCAACTGTACAGTTTTTTCCATGAACTTCTAAGTCATTCACAGACAGCTGCAGAATGCTCCCCATGAGAATGATAACAGAAGCATAAAGGGAATGTCTCAGGCCTGTTCAGGGCCTGATCCTGAAATGACTCACACAATAACCTGACTTCTCATACTGTCCTGTTCCCTCTGAAAATGTTCTTTTTCACAAACCAAGTTAATAAACTCCTGCACATGTTCTGGTAGCACTGCCACTTCTTTCCTTTTCTACATAGCACTAAAGAGGCCATGGGTGTCCATTTTGCAGAATTATTCATTAAGAAATGCTCCAAACTACCACTACCCCATTGCTACTGTTGAACTGGTTTTGAGTGATCAAAAAGAAATCTGTGTTGAAGATTTCAAAAACACTTCTCTGTTGGAGGGGTCCAGCTGCTAGAGGAGCCAAATGTCACCCAGCTAGGTGGCCTGATGCCAAAGCCACCAAGCCTTAGCCAGCAGTAGAGAGTCAGTCTGTGTTTTAAGGGGTTATAAGGTGACTGATGTCTACCAAGTTTTGCTCCAGTAAAACATGGAAAGCTCAGGAAACAAATGCATAAGTCTCTGAGAAAGATTCTACATTCCTTCCTAGAGCAATATGTCTCCTATATATCTGATGTTTCTGCCTTGATGCTAATCGTGTTTATGCATTGCCAGACAGCTCATTTGTTTCCCCCAGCTTTCACTGAGCCAGCTACTCCTTCTCCCTGCCAGGACAACAGCTTCTAACATTACTTCTGGAGCCTGGACTGCCTTGGGTAGGCTCCCTTTCTGCAGAGATGAAGACAGAGCAGGCAGGTACAAACCACACAACAACTCCTCAGACAGATAGCAAGTGTTCAAGCACAATACTGTAGATATTCAGTCCTGTGGGACAAAGACATGCCCACAGGCTCAGTGTTTTGGGGGAGCATGGAAGCCAGAATTCAATCCTTCATGAATCACCTCTCCAGAGTCCTGATGTTTTTCTTTTCATGACCCATAGGTTAATATTCTCTACTCCTCACATTCTGTAACAACATTTCCAAATAATGATACTTGGAAAATTCAAAACCAGATGGTTTTAGTTGGTTCTTCATTGGCAATCACACTAGTTAATTAGGATTGGTTTCATGGGGTTGGAGTACTTGCTAACTGTGACAGGTTGAACATGAATTGCATGGTGCACTCACCATGTGTAGTATTATCAATGAGATGTAGCTAAAGCATCCTCAGGTGTTTCCTGTGCATCTCACAAAACTAACAACTTCAGCTTCAGAGCATTTTGATGGATGGAATATCTATTTTCCAGTGCAACAGGAACAATATGGCCATAAAGGCTAGGATTTCCATGGTCATCTTTCTCAGAGACAGACCCAAAGCTTGGTTCACTGGAGCACCACTAACAGCAGGTCTGGTCTTGGTCTGATTTAGCCTTATTGAATAGAATTGGCTTTTAAAAATCACTTCAGGAAAGCTCCAGGCCTGCTGCTTTTGCCAGCTCCCTGGGAGCTGTGCCACGTATGCATGGATCAGTGGAAAACTCCTCCATGCCTTCCCCAAGCCTGCTCATGCTCCAGATCCAAAATTGCCACGTTATCCGTAGATTCAGGGTAATTCTTGCTTGGTCCTTGCTGTTGCCCACTAGTCCCACCAACATTCCACAGGAACTGCGTGTAAGTTCTTTGGCAACATATTCCTGACTTGTAGATGTGCCAGAGACATACAGTCACAGACTCCAGCTATGCACATTTTCAGCCACACCAGCTCCGGAACATTTAGATTATGGTTTTATACCTTCATTTCTCTTATAAGAGTGATTTACTTCACTCTGAGTGAAGTGAATGCCTGAGACCAACTTTGTAGTTTGTGTCTGACCCATGTTTTGAAAGTGGACCATCAGAGGACACCCAGCTGGTCCATCAATAAATGATTAAAAAATAGCCATTGGATTTTTAAGTTGCAGATAAGTACATGTGAAAGTACATGAGGAGGAGATGATATTCTGTTTTCCAAACATTTCTTGGAACAGCTCTCATTTGGAGAGTCTATTCACACTCTATTAGGAAGCTATGTCACACCTGGCACAACAGGAAAACATAGAAGGTCAGTTTTGCTGGCACTGTGAATAATTCTTCTCACAGTGAAACCTCAAAATTTAACTGAATCATTCATTTGAAAAGAAAGAGCAGATGTTCAGAGTCTTCCAGCCTGAAAAAGGAAGAAGTCTGAACCCTTTGGAGAAGGAATGCGCAATATGAAGCTCAAGTTTCCCACCATCTACATTTACATATGCATACATATATATAACAAAACAGGTATTGCTTCTTGAACAAGTCACTCAAAAGAAATGCCATTCCTCCTTTCAAGCACTTCAGCTCAGTGGCATTGGTCATTCCAAAAATTAACTCTCTTAGACACCTTCTCTATATAGAGATGATGAACTACCTGACCTTTGTTCCCACACATAATTGGCTGCACACACAACTTAGGTCCACTCAGTATATCTTCCAAAAAAACACAACTTACTCACATGCTAAAACAAAAGCACTTGAAAGGTCCTGCTGTGAGATTTGCTGCTGACACTGATGACACAGTGCTATAGTATTAATACTTGATGGTTTTTGATGTCCAGTATGCTCTGGTGGAAGGTGACAAGTAGTTTGCCTCTAAGACTTCTGTGAAGTGCATGGAGCTGCCTCTGCCTCAGCAAGGGGATTCCCCAGGCTTTGGAATAGGATGCAGATAATCATGTCACCATGATTCCTGCTCATTTTCATCAAATTAAGCCTGTTTTGCTTAGATCAGTGCAGTTATTTTTACTTTTATGTCCTCAAATGTTGCCTCACTAATTATACTGGATGTCAGTTTGCAAGCTGAAATTATTCCTGTTTCACAGGAAAATGAAAGCCGAGCAACTAGATGCAAACTAAAATTTGTCCTCTTGTGGGGCTTGAAACAGTCATTTTGGAAGTTAAGATTCAGTGTGGACACTGCTGACTCCAGTTAACTGTGACAGCACTTAGAACTTAGTTTTAGTTTAGTTTGGTTCGCCTTGTTAAAAAAAAGTTGCAATTTTGGGGTTGTTTTTGTTGGGTTTGGTTTGGGGGGAGAGGTTTGTTTCTTTACCTAATTGCTAGAGATGAGGGATTTATATGTTTATAGAGAGATGAATACATGATAAATAAAGATTTCTTCAAAAACTCCCAAATTGAGATGGAAGCCACAAAATGGTTCTTTGAAGCTAATAATCAGCATTTCAAGTGATGACTGGGCTGGTTTTACAAAATAAGCATTTCTCTAATAAAGCACTCGCACACTTAAAGTGTCTGCAATCAAGAGGAGGACAGAAAGCAGTTAAAGAATCATTTAGAAATACCAACTGTTAAGAAATAAGTCAAATCCTGAGATTAAACAAATCAGAAACATGAAAATTGGCAGCAGAAGGTCTGACTGGAAAATTTCATATTAATTTTTTTCTAATTAAATCATTCAAATACAGGATTTTTTTTTTTTGAGATTCTTCTTGCACTATGGAAGCTTTGCTGAAGTGCTTCAGTGGAAGAAAATACAGTTTATATTTGAGTATGCAAAGATGCATAATGCATTGCTTTGAGGGAATAACAGCAGCTACACTTCCTAAAAGGTGCTCAGAGAAGCAGCACATCTTCTCAAACTCTTGCCAGAGAGGCTTGGTGGCTTGATAGAGCATGATAATGATCTCCAAACATTATTTTCCCTGAACTGAGAGTACATTCTTTACATCTAGCATATCAAGGTAATAACTTCCAGTTTACCCAGGAAATTGGAGCATAAAAAATGGATTAATGACATAGAGTTTATTTTTAGTTTGGATTCTCCCCCATTCTATTTAAAGCATAAAGTGTAGAGGCACCAAACAAAATCCTAGTCCCATGAAAATGTTTTGCACTAGCAGCCAGGTGAGCCAGCAGAGCACACTGCAAAGCAGCAGCAAGGGAGGCCTGGGGAGCCACAACCCACTCAGGTGGTTCAGTGACACACAGATGAATGCACAGTGTAAACACACTTTCTAGCCATGTTTCCTAAGGCAGGGGCTCAGGCAGGAGCTAACAGATTGCTTGCAAAAAGCATGTACAAATCTTGAGGCAATTCAAGCTAGGAGTGAGCAGTGACAGCAAACCTTTGCCACTTCTCATGAGCCCACCCAAACTTCTGTTCCACCACATTTGTCTCTCATTACTCATTTTGGCTTTGGTCAGAAACTCCAAATAGACTCAAACACCCATTCTTCCCTGTTTGTCATATCGACAGATCAATTATTACTTCAAACAAGGGAAAAAAGGGCAGACCAAACCTCAAAGAAACTTGCCAGTCAGAGAACAAGAAAGCTGAGAAATCTGATGGCTCTGAGCAATTCCTAGAAGTTGAGCACTTTCACAGCAACATACCAGCAGTATATGATGCAATGGGTTGGCTATGTTAATGCAGCAGTAGCTGTAAAAGACATCATCATCTAAGGCTTTGGCCAGAACAGCAAGATGCAAGCAGTCAAAGCATCACGGGCATGTCCCAGGATAAAGCTAGAGCAAAGCTTTACTGGTACTTCACTTGCTGTGGGATATGGGATACGTAGGTAGTGATGAAGGTGGAGCAAGTGCTCATTTGCAGCAGAAGAACTTCACATTGTTGAGTGCTGTGTCATCCTGAAGTCCCTGTGGGGGCTCTACCTTGGTCTGGAGACCACATATCTTGCAGCTGTTGGTCCACGGGCCAAAGCTGCCCCATGACAGTCCATCACCTATCAGCACAGCTTCATCTGAGCATCTGAACTGGATGTTGTTAGCTGCTGTGTCATCACCTGCTCCCTGGGACTTCTCTGTTCTCAGTGAAAAGGAGATCAAGTAGCCTCCAGGGCAAACGTGGAAGCTGGTCCAGGAACCCCACCTGAAAAAAAGCAGATGGAAAAATGTCTGGGCTCTGTGAGCTGCTGGGAAATGCTCCTTCTTGTCATGCTGCTCTGAAGCTTAACAATTCTTTGACACAGCATCCTGCTGCAGTCGGGGCCCCTTACTTTCTCCTTTTGTTTTCCTTGTCTTCCAAAGATGTCCTTTCCTCTTCAGATGATTGATATCTCATCAGAAAAGCACCAGGAAGTCTGAGATTGGATAGTTATGGTTCCGGTGGAAACTCTGAGGGCAGCCTGCGCACGTTTTATGAGGAATCCCTGACGTGTAACAAGCACACACCAGGCAGCCGGGAGAGCAGCCAGAGGTACAATGCTGTTCCCTGCAGCAGTGCCAGGGCTTGGACCAGGCACTTTCTAAATGTATGGTTAGAAACCCTTCCCAAGAAAGACTCTAACGCTGGGACCATAATTCAGGTGTCCACAGTGCTCTGCAGAAAACCCAAGGGCAAACAAAAAGTGGTAAAATGAGGTAACCATGTTTAATAACCCTCAAAATTAATGAAAAACAACCCCTCACCACTTGTTTTAATTCACTGTACTGCAGCACTATGTATACAGTAAGTCAGAGAGAAGAGACCCCTGCAAATGGTGACACCCATGGGTGTTTAGTGAGCTGGTGCATGACAAGCAGGAGGGAAAGCACAGTGTCACTTACTCCCCGACCAAGGACTCGATGGTTATTGAGTCGTCCTGACAGTGCAGGCGTATGCCATTCAGAGCAGTGTCATCTCTTCCAAACTGGTCAGGCTCCACCTGCAACAGAAGCCACACAGGGACAGAGGTAAATGCAAGGGGCAAAGGACCCAGGAAAAGCCCTTTACATGCCTGTCATAAACAGCCACACCTCCTTTCTGTAATGGGAAATAGAAAATGTCTTGGGAAGCACATCAGAAAAGATGGCTGTCACTGGGAAAGCACCTAACCCTTCTAACATGTTCTTCATGTTTTCTAACTAGTTCTGACCCAACAGGTAAGGCAGAGTCTCAGGAGAAACACTGGTGGTAGATGCCTCTCTCCCAGAATCCTGATTTTTGCACCCATGTGACTTGTCCCAGAAACATCAGCCACATGCAGACATTTCTGGTGTAGCTACAGTGGCAACATTTGCCAGAAGACTCATGGTTTTATGTAGAGAGTATCATACTCAAGAAGAGGAAAACTGGAGAAAATCCTTAGGGACAGGAGATGGTAGGGAATGGAGAGAATTTTACCTTCAGCGCAAATCCATTGGCATAGCCATGATGGCAAAACTGCCGGCTGCCCCACTTGCCCCAGTGGCCCCCGTTGGGCACAGTGAGGACAGAGGTGTATTCACGCACCCCTGTGCCTGGGGGGCACAAGAGGAGCAGGATCAGTGCAGCTGCCATGAGGAACTTCATCTCTGGTGCTCTGCATCTGCTGAAGAAGAGCTGGTGTATGCACTGGGGAATTTATACCCTTCCAAGGCTGCTTGCCTTTCCACACCAGTCCATTGACAAACACCACTGGAACAATAGTTTCCACCCAGCCAGTGACACAGCACTTGCTGACCTGCTCCCAGTGCCCAGGAGGAGATCCTCTGGGAGTTGAGCAGCTGGTACACAGCAGATACTGTGGCCATAGGTGTATCCACCATCACTGAAGGGATGGGAACACCTACCTGCTCCTTGTTGTGCCCGTGGTAGAAGCTTAATACCCATTTCTGCTTCTGGCTACACAGATATTTGGCCATGGGAATATTTGCCTTCTGAGAGTAACTGCCATAACCATTTTACCTACTGCTGTTTGGCAAGGATGGTCAAACCAGATGGAGAAACATAAAGGAACTGGTCTGGAACAAAGAATAAGTAAACTCGAGCCCTGTGTCTCCTGATACCTTCTGTTGAATAGGATTCCGGGGAATCTCAACAAATTAGGTAATTTATGAGTTTTAATAACCTTCTTTTCCACAGCCTTTTTTATCTCAATAAAAAACTGTATGCTTTGCTTTTGCGGCAAGCTTACCCAAAGTCAGATATGCTGGGATGCCCACAGTTATGCAACTGGGGACAAGTTGAAAGGCAGGGTTTCCAGAAAGGTGATACTGAGCCTGAGGGCACAGTCTTTGAGGATGTCACTATGCAGAGAGGTGAATTTGAAACCCTGGAGCTGCGATTCTCTTAACACAGAGTTAAAGAATGCATTGGAGGACCCTTGGTTGGTCTTGCAGAATCTGGCAGAAGCTTTCCCTCAGTTCAATAGACAAAGAAGAGAGAATGCATTTTAGAGAAGCATCTTGATCCTCAGGATGTTAAAGCAAGATGATGTGCCAAACCTTGAATTAACAGAAGAATTTCCCTCTTCTAGGTTTCTCTTCCAGTTCCTGTTCTGCTCCATCTGCTCCTGTCCCACTAAAAGGTGATGTTGCTTTTCCCACTCTTGACTCTGCATTCCCCTTACACTTGTCAATGGTCTGTACAGGTGGCAATATATGCAAATTACGATGATGGGAAGTTGGATGATCCTTTTAGTGAAAGGCACTAAAAGAGTGCAGCACGTGATGAAAGCACAACCTGTTTTCCTTTTTAAACCAGAACTTTTGTTTTGCTTCTCCAAAGGGATGCCAAAATCCAGAAGAGATGTGTTTTCTCCCACAAGAACTGTGCAATCAAATCTGGCAAACCAGGTGTGTTTGTTCAGGCAGGGACACTCAGTCCTGCCCTTGGCAACAAATGGATGGAAAGGAGCAGAAGGAGTCAGAAAGAAAGGGCTGGGACCTGGTTAAGGCTACAAAAGGACAAGGATTCCCCCTTTCATTTCTCCATTGCTGGCCCAAAACCATCGCCCTTGATCACTTCACCTCTAGCAGCAGTGATGCAGGTCCACAGTCTGGCAGGACCCATCTTCCCCATCAGACTCTGCTCAAATCATAAGATTCCTGCCTTTTCCATATCCAGAGGAGGATCCTAGGGCACAGTGAGCCCACAGAGTGCAGGAGAGTGGGAAGAAGCAGGAGATTTGGCCATGAGAAATGACTCCCGTGCACACTTCACAGGCCCAGGAGAAAACTCAAGCCCAAGAGGAGAACTGGTAGAGAACCATTAGTCCAGGACCTGGGAATATCATTTTCCCATTTATAACCAAACAGCTGGCAACCTGGGCTGCCAAATGTGAGATGCCTTGGACTTGATTTCCCAGCACATGGCTTAGGCAGCACTTAATACCTGCAGAGCAGACACTGATTTTGCTACCATGTAACAGTGCCAATTTTGCTTGGATGCCTCAACAAGTTCCCAAAGATCAGCTTACACAGACTACCAAAATCAAAAAAAGTCTACAATGGTGAGATCCAGGTCTCTTACTGACACACCTACCCTGTTTTCTTGCTTCCTCTCCTGTATTTTAATATCCTTGAAAATGTCAGAGCAGTTTTAAAGAAAATTGGAAAACTGACGAATTTGATTAAACATCACTACAGTAAAATGATGATGATACAGGGTACTTTATCCTTTCATTATTCATCCAATTTAATACAACTATATTTGCAGGCAGAGAAGCATAAAAATTTTGCGACTACTTTTCAGCTTTTATAAAAACTTCTATTTTATTCACAAACAGATTAATATATTAATCAGTATATTGTGATATTATGACATATTTAAAATCCATATGGAACATGGAAAAAATTGTCTATAACATACAAAAACATATACCATACACAATTTGCTTATTTTATGGTGTTATTGAAAAAATTATGTACTAGCTTTTCTTGAAAATTCATTAATTTCTGATTTTTACACCTGAAAATACCGCACACTTAGCAATACAAACTTCATTTGGCAGTGTTATGTTGTCTTTCTCATATTCTCAGTTTCTCATATTCATGTAAACCTTCTGCTGCCCAAAGGATGGAGATGATTTGAGATGTTGGACTCTTTTCAGTGAGCTGCAGGAAGGATTGAAGGCAGCAAGTGCCCAGGAGCTCCAAACAGGAGGGGAAGTAAACAGCATTCCCTAAAAGAGAAGTCAATAAACATAGAGTGATGGTTTTGGCTGAATGACTGTGTGCTTCTACATGCTCTAGGTCATTTTACACTCCTCCCACACTGTTACCAAGGCACTGGTTGCCACCCATCAGCTCTCAGTAGCCACATTCCTCAGCAGCTCTAGTGCCAAACCTGACCATTACAATTGGGTATAAATCCACTGTAAATCACACAGCCTGGCTCTGACAAACCCTCCTCACCTGCAGCTTGGCAGGTAGACAAGACACTCCACAGCTAACTGCATCCTGCAAAAGGCACACTATCTCTTGGAAATGGTACATCAGCAAACCCACAAATCACACCTAGTGCCAAAAAAATGTGAAAGGGTTATAAAGATTCTATTCTATGAAAATATGAGTAAGCACAGGGCTGCATTATTTAGAAAGAAGAGGTGAGATTCTAAATGAACACAGGCATCTACAGTGCAGATGTCTCCATCTGAAGTAATTGCAGAGGGCTCACTTCATAGCTGCTGAGAGAGACATGACAACAACAAAGAGAAGCAGATATCTTCACATGAACCTCTCTCTAAAATCATCTGTTCAGCACTGCTGGCTACAGGGACACATGATCCTAGCTGAACTAGTCTTATAACCTCAGACTCTGTTTAGGCTTTTTCAGGCTAGAAACAGTAGTGCTGAATGAGAATTAGTTTTCAGTGCTATGGGTAAATGTTTAAGTGAAAATGAGAAATCAAATTATGTGCTATCTGGTCCTCACTTTCTCATTTGCTAAATTGACTCAGATTAACAGAAAATTGAATCGCAGGAAAAATATAAGTGAGAGACATCAGAAATGAGACAAGAGCTGGTATTTTCTAGATGCATGAGCAGAGAGATAAGCTTTAAAGCAAATAACACAAGTATAGCCATTTCTCAGATGTAAGAGGAGATAATTTTGCATCAGTGATGGAATGTAAAGATGACCTACATCTTTAGAGGTGGTGCTCCCCTTGTTGTGAAGTTATCTTCAGGTGGTTTCCCACTTGCCCACAACTCCCAGCTTTCATATAAAACTTTACCTTGAAAATTTAGACAGTTATCTACTAGGCTGAGCACACGTTATTGTTTTTAACACAGAAATTACAGTCTTTACAGTTTCTCACATTTTTTATTTTTGTGTAAGTAATAGAACTAATTTTCTTCATCTATGAATCTGTATGTCTTCTTTCTATTGCCTTATTCTTTATGTGCTCGTTTCAATTTCTGTTTACAATTACTAATAACATTTCAACACATTCTTGTCAAAGCCTAATTGCCCTGCTGTAGAATCTCCTAACTTCTTTCAGTTTCCAATTCCTGTCTGGGACTCAACATGCCAAAACTACCTTATTTTTTTTTCCTTTCTACTAAATTAATTTCAGCAGTACCTGCCCACACAAGAACAGAAAACACATAAAAGGTCCACTTGTCATTGAAATCTCATTGTGATTTCCACTTGCATACAATGGCCAGCAAGCAAATCAAATATCCTTAAGAAGCCTGCTGAGCAGAAAGAAAGCAGAGACCAATACCAAAGAGATGATGGCCAGAGATGGCCAGTATCAAAGAAATTGTTTTTCATACATCTCATGGTTTTTTACATCTTTTGCACTGAGACATTCACTTATTTTTCTCATAGCTCTGTTAGGGTCCAGAATTAGCAGGAAAGGAGGTTCTCAAATAAGGACTAGGAAATAGTAGCTACAGAAATTAGGAGTACCTGCTCAGGCAGAATTGAACAGTGGCAGCTGGGGACAGAGAAAGTACTGTCTGGCTGCAGCCCAGGTGTGCTGGAAAGAGGTGGAGGGAAGCTGTGAAGAGAACACCTGGGACCTGGAGATTAAGCCAGAGCAGACAACTCAGTCCATTTTAGCCCTGGGTACAGGACACCACTGGGCAAGAACAGAAACTGAAGCATTGTCTTATTTGGTACTGATAGCTGACCTTTTCTGAAGGTCTGATCCTGCACACACTCTTTTCTAGACCTCTCACCATTTTTGCTGATCTCTTCTGGACTGTACTCGTAATGGTCAAATGCTGTTTTGAACAGCATTTCAACAGAGATCTTGTCACTGCAGCATGATAGCTTAAAGGTGGAGGTTTTCTAATCATTAATTTAGTTAAAATGGCATTTTAGTAAGGGTGGCACTTGCACCTCTCTTCCTCTAGAACTGCTGCCTCACCAGTCACTCTCCCTCAACTCTCTGAAAGCGGCTATTCTCATGTCAGTGCAACGTTTTACATCTGTGCTTATTTTGAATTCTATCTCCAATCCTCTAGTGTCTTCGACTCCCAGGCTGATGACATCTATGAATTTAATAAGCAAACTCTCTATTCTACTGTGCAATAAAATAAATAAAAATATCAAGCAATTTTAGACCTAGATTTGTCTCCTGTGGGACATGGCTTGATATGTGTTTTTACAGTTATATCAGGCTTTCAATACTTTTTACTATTGATTCAAATTGCTAATTAACAAAAAAACCCACAAAGAAATGGAGAGGAAGACCCTCTTGCAGTGCAGATTTACTGACAGCCAGAGACCAAATGCCAATTTACACGCACTGCAAATCTTCAACTAAAGATCACTTCACATACTTCACTTCACTGAAAACTCATTGGGAAAATTTCTCAGGAAACATACCCTTAACCACAGTCACAGGGCTGTTCCACCCCCTTGAAACTGAGGCTCAAGAATGCCAAGACAATAAAACAGATTAAGTTCTACTGAGGGTAAGGGGAGGGAGGGAGAAAGAAGAGAAAAAAGAAAGAAACTGCAAAAAGTTCTGAAAATAATGTTGAATATTCATAGACCATTTTGATAAATACAAGATCATTCAAATTTGCCTTTATTTTTTAAATAAAGGACTTTATTAACAGGTCCTGAACACAGGTGAAGGGTTACATTCTTTAGCAAGTTTCATTTTGTTTGGTCTCCACCAAAGCGAGCCACTCAGCTGATCTGTACAGGGCCTTGGCCACAAGCAGGTCTCCTACAGGAAGCCCACCTCACCCTTTCTCTTTGCTGCCACAGGCAGGTTTTCCAACAGACACCAGAGCTTCTTCCCTTGGAAGGCTCGTCATGACCATGCAGGGCTCTGCTTTGTTATCTCACTGCTCTAAAGAATCTGCCTAACTGCACTTGCCAGTCATGCTGGTTTTGGCACCTCCTTGAAGCCCTGACACAGCTGTGTCCATGTCTTCCCCCAGTGCTCATCCCTCATACCATACTAGACAGGGCAGAGGCCCTCACGTTGGGCACAAGGTCTGAGGGAATACCAGAGTGCTTGCAGGGTGGTCCCTGCCACCTTGAGGAAGGACCTCAGGAGTAGCAGAGGGAGAGGAGAAAACAGACAGCTTCTTTTTATTCTTTTTATGACATCACCTGCAGGTCAAAGCCCTTTTTCAGTGGTTCTCATCGCTGCTTCAGGTCTGTGTGGGCTGCACCCAGACAGGTGCAGGTGTCCCCAGGTGTCTAGGTGTCCCTGGCTGCTATTGTGTCACCCTGCCTGAGCAAACACACCTGGTCCTTCAGCTTTTCTCTGGGGCTCTTGCTCAGTTTCATTATTTCGAGGGAAAAAAGTGAGTGCCTTGATCAAAAAACTCCCCCTCTCAGCTCTTTTCTATACTGTGGTCCCTTTTCTTTTGCACCCAGATAAAACTCTGATTTATTTCCTCCAGGGGAGGAAATTGCAGCTATACACTCCTTGCAGGGAAACCGTGCTTGCCTTGCCTCTAAGAGCTGCCTGTGTGCAACACTCCAGGTTTCACCACCACAGAAGCATTCTTTGGCAGAAGCTTTTTTTCACCAAGTACTTAATCCTCTGTTCATTTGGGGTTACCCTGGGTTTCACCTCTCTCTTCAGAACTGCAGGAAGCCCCCACAAAGGGCTCCCCATTAGAGCTGGCAGGCACTGGAGTGAGCAGAGGGAAGCTGCTGATGTAAAACACTGCTCTCAAGCTGCCCACCCTTGCAGAGCCCAGTGTCAGTGACAGCCAAGACAGGTCACTGCTCAGCTCTGTGCCAAGGAGCAATGGCTGTGCTGTCACCAGGTCAGAGCTCACAGACACCAGGGGCTTGGTCTCCTCTCCTCCTGTTGCTTCCAGGAAGCAGGAGCACAAAGCACATTTTTGTCATCCCTGTTCCTAAGGAGGAGACTCTTGGGCAACCAGGGGAAATCTCCACTATCACTCTAGTGGATGCACTGGATTTGTACCACAGGTAAAAGCCTTCTTCACTGCCAGCAGTGTTTTATGCCAGCTACCCACGTCATTAACTCTCTCTGAAAACACTCCTTGATCCCAGAACATGACTTTCCGCTGTACCACCACCTGCAGTGACTGCAGCAGTTCACAGTTCCTAGGCTACATGCCAAAAAAGTCTCATGTCTCGATTTCCCTCAGAATGTCCAGGTTTTCAGTAGTTTTATGCAGCTGGAATATGGATTACTTTCCTTTCTTGAAAATTTATGGACATTTCCCAAGAAAAATCTTTCACAAAAATAGGGTAATTCATGAAGACATGAACCCTGTTAACCTTGCTTTGGGGAATTTCCTCAATACCTTGGTCGTTTTGTCCCTTCTTCACCCACAGTCAGGAATAGAAGAGCAAAGCCCATGAGTTTCTTGAAATTCAGGTCCAACCAGCTTGGCCACAGTAGCTCCACCAGTGAGGCTGATGTCTTTTTTTATTTTAACTGTATCCCTACATGAAATGCAGTTACAAAAATTAAAAAACAGACAAAAAAAAAAATCACAATTTTCTCTCCAAACTATGGCAAGTCACTAAGTCACTGTGTAGAAACACTCTATTAGCAGCATGAGTCTCTTCTGTGGCCACATCTGTACAATTTTATCATGCAATTAGACCTTGGCTCTGGCCAGTGAGGGATCTATTAGCTAAAAGTACCTCAGAAAAAGGAAATCTTAGTGCATAAATTAATGCAAATCAATCCTGGGCTCTTCCCTCCCGTGATGCTGGGAGCAGTTATGTTCTCTGTGTTGCTGCAAGAAATGAACACTCTGCTGTAGCCTGGGGACAACAAGCCAATGAGAGGGGTGATAAGGGCAAGGCAGAAGACAAGATTCAGGACTTCAAATTTAAAGCCTGGATGAGAAATAAATACTTAGAAAACAGTCCACTTTGTGTGTTGGTATTGAAACCACGCCAACCAACGTGTGTCCATTTGAGTGTCACCTGGAGGTAACACAGGATTCAAAGGCTAGCCAGTGAAAATGCCTTCTTAGATATGTCAGGAAATGAACATGCCTTGACAAAACAAACTGGGGATGGCTCAAATGTCCTTAGCAGCACAGCAAAGTTCAGCTCCAAGACCCCAACAAGTCCCAAGCGGAATACACTCCGCGTCTGCAGAGGAGAGCAGTGTTGATGAGTCTCAGCTGCTGCAATGGCTCTGGCTGCTACTGGTGCATTGGAGATCTGCTGTCCCTGCTCCACCACATCAGGTTTTCACTGCTGCACCAGGGGGACTCAGACTGGAGAGGTTTTCTGGTTCCACAAAACTGTAGCAAAAAAGTGAACACATTCCAAAGCACACAGTGGAAGTCCTGTTCCCTAAATAATTCACTTAAATATGTAGTGCATACCTGGCAGTAGCAGAGAAGCTCAAATGGCTTTTTAGGTTTGGGGTTTTTTTGAGAGTTTACTCAAGTAAACTGCTGTTTCTACTGTCCTTTTCCCTGTTTGACCCCCAAATGTCCTTTCACCTCCCCATCCCTTCATTTAAAAAGTGCTGCTGCCACTCTGAGACAGTGTTTCCCAACCACAACCCAAGCCAGATCTGTGCCAGTGCCCAGGCAGGCTCACTTGGGCTCACCCAGCTCCACTAACAACGCTGAATCTGGAGGAAAGTGCCAAGTATCCCAGAAAATTGGCTCCATGGTATTCCTTTCATGTCAGTGCTAGGCAGGATTTATTTCTTTCTTTGTTTTCTTCAGTGCTGCTTGGGGGATATTTACCTTTTGCTAGGCTCACATTGCTGGTCAGGAAAAGGACTCCCCAAGCAGTGGGAATTTGATGTCCTACAGTTTCTTATCTGCAACTCTAGTCCAGCTTGTATTAATAAAGGTTGAAGATTATTTAGGACTTCCAGCCTGCTGGCCAGTTGCAGAGGGGATGGGAAATTTAGGATAGACTTTCACTCACAGTAAAACATAACACATGCAATAATCTGTGATTTAACAAATATTGTCATATACTTAATCTAATAAACACAGCATATGCTGTGATGTATATGTGGCCCTGGTTACTTAAATTCTCTTTTAACAGTCTATGTTACAAATCCCAGCTGTTCAACTCTTTTGCTCGTATTCTCAAGCAAAAATCTTGTTTTCCCAATTTTATCCTGGAAATACAGCGAAAATAAACACTCATAATGATGTTTTTGGCAGCAGCCTTCACCCATTTACTGGTGTGAAGCTCCCATAGACTCCCGTCACTTGACATTTCACACTCCCTTCTTCAAGGCACTGACTGAGGCTTGGGCACTTGGGAGCACAGTGGTGCAGGGGCTGAGGCAAGCGGCTGAGCAAGGCCCCAGGGAAAGCTGTTCCCAGCAAGCCTACAGGGAAATGTGATGTGATCCTGCATGGCTGAGGGGGAGAACTGGCATCCCTCTCCCACCCTGTCCATTCACTGTCGCCTCCAGCACCCAACACCTCAGCTGAGTGCTGCAGAGTGCCTGTGGTGCACATGGGAGCTGCTCCCACTTGCATGCCCATCAGCCCCAGGGGCAGCTACGTGTCCAGTGAGTCTCTAGAGGAGAAAGTAGCTCCTGGGGTGTCTCTCACAGCTCAGCTGAAGGTCAGGATAGGCTCTTGGCTTGCAGAATCACTTGTTTGATTAGACCAAACAGTCTGGAAAGATGTTCAGGAGACCTCCTGGTGCATTCCTACTCCAAAGCAATCACTGCACACTAGGCACTACTGAAGCATTTCTGCTCAAACTTTCCAAAAATCCTCCAGTGATAATCTTGCAACCTCCCTAGGCTTAATTATTGTTATTAAGGGTTCTCCTTGGCCAATGTGAGCCTGCTGCAATACTCATCCATTATTCTTTGTCTCAGGCAGACAGAACCCAGACCATTCCCTCCCACTTTACAGCAGTATTCTAGACTGTTGCAGGCTCTTATCCTGTCTCTATCCTGCAGCAGCTGTGAGCTGTTTGCAATGCATGGGGACTTGTTAACCTCCCTGCAGACCCCAGGTGACTGCATGCCTACTGTGATATGGTTTCTAAGACCTTGGAGCAATGCCTACCTCCCCAACCTGGTCCCTATATCTCCCCCTTCAACAGGAGTTCCTGTACAGCCACCAGCCTCCCCCCTTGGTCCCTTACAGAGGCCACCCAGCCTGGCTCCACATGGCATACAGGGAGCCCAGTGAGGAAGAAAACAGAAAATCCTGGGGTAGTCTTTCTGCCCTGAGCTCCCTGTGTTGTCCTTCCCACATCCTCCCATGGCAGCACTGGCTGCAGACCCTGACTGAGCTACTATTCCCAAGACTCCCTCTCCCCTGTCCCCCCACAGCTCAGTTACATGGTCCCAGCTCTCACAATCATTATACACAGATCAGGTTTTCCAGACTACTGACCCCTGTTGCTTTCTGTTGGACTCTATCCAACTGAACCATATCCTGTTGGAAGTTCAGTGCCCTCAGCTGAGCAGAGCAGCCCCTCTTGGGGGTCACACTTGCTGAGAAGAAAACTCACTCCATTTGTCTCTTAGGCTGTAATTTGGTTCATATTTCTCATCATGGAGATGACCTGACACCACTGACTCATGCATTGTCTTTGATCCTCTGTGACCCCCAGATCTTTCTCTGCAGAGTGATGTCAATGCAGGTGTTTTTCTTCAAGGTGGGAGCTCACCCTTGTCCCTAGAATAGAAACACAGCCTATTTTTCTCAGACTATTTCTCCAATTTGACAAGATCATTTGTCAAGCCCAAGCTGTGTCTTCCAAAGTACTTGCCGCCTATTCCAGCTTGCTGTGGCCTGCAAAGTTAATAAGCTTGTTATTTATTTTAGAGACCACCATTAATAACGACCTGGCCTGGCATTTCCCTGCTAGTGAATTTCTTCCTAGAGGCCACTCTGTTCATTCTTCATGAAGCTTTCCTGTGGAAATTGGATATGGTCAGGCAAGACATAGGAGGAAACAAAGCTAAACTGAGATTATTACTTGTTTCCCATCTGAGGGGGGAAAAAGTAACACATAATGCATGTCATCTGCTTCATTTAGCAGTCAGAGCCAGTAGCAAGTCACAAATGTCTGACACAGCCACCAAATCAAGATCACCTCCTGTGTGCCAGTGTCCCAGAGAGAAGCTGAAAGATGGAAGAGGATGGTGCATGCAGTGGCTGGGGCAAAGATTATCAACGAGCCTGGGGGACACTGCCAAAGCAGGACACTGCTGAAGGCAGGGTCAAAAGGCAAAAGCCATGGGACCATAAACAGGTCCATAAAAAGAGAAAAGCTCTCTGGCTGCACCTTTCCTTGGCCAGCTGAGGATGTAACCTACAACCAGTCTGTTTCTCCTCTCAGCTCAGAAGAGTTGCCCAACTCTTCCAACCCTGTCAGCACCCACGGCCAGTTTTCCTGTCTCCTGCTGCACTGAGCAGTGGCTCTCCCCGCCCTGACAGCTGCTCTCAGATGACACTGGAGCAGATGGCAGCAGTGATCACAGAGAGTGCATTACCCTCTGTTGCTGCAGTACAAATTCTCTCATTTCCAAAGCCAGGAGCCACTCAGTGGCTGCTCTTTCCGTAGGTTTAAGATGAACTGTTGACATGCAAACCCTCTGTAGCCTCCTTCTGCTGGCTCTGTTCCTGTGTGCTCAGGAAAATGGAGCTCAGCAGCACAGCCCTGTCCCGGCTGTGCCCATGGAGGCTTCTGGGCTAACAAAGGGATTGTTCCTCCTTGGCTATGCCAAGGGATTTGCAATGACAGTAAAGAACCGCTCTCTTTTCCCATGATCTACCTTCTGTCCTTGTACTTTCAGTATCCTGTCTCACAAGGAGGATTCATTTGTGATTGAGGTTTTTTTCTTATGAGGTGTTCTGGGTTTTTTTTCCTCCCCTCTGTTTGCAATTAGCAAATGGGCCCTTGGAGTATAACAGCTACAAGAATATCTAAAACTCAGGGTTTAGACTGGAGGGATGTTATTAAAGATGAATTTTGAGACTTTGAAGAACAAGAGTAATGGGGATTTAACTATTCAAATCCCCAGAGTTCCCAGACAACACAGAAAATACCAGAAGGAAGTGCAAAGGAACAGCTCAAAAGGATAAATCTGTGTGGTTTAGGAAAGAGAAGAGATGAGATAATGTCTGGAAATTGATTAAAGTAGAGAAGTGACTGTGTAAACTGGGAGAAAGAGCATAAATCAGGCAAGAAATGTGTTCAGAATTAACTCAGAGGACAAGTCCAGAGAAGAATTTTGCTGTCACAGTTATGGCAGTAACACTGCCATATATCTAGTTTTACACCAGTTTAGTCCCAAACAGCATCTCAGCAGGCATGGCTTTTCCACAGAACCTGAGCACCCTGCTCAAAGCAGGGACAACTTAAAAGAAAGATAAGGATTCTGAAGGTCATATCCAGCCAAGGTTTGATGATTATTTTCTCCACAAAGAATTCTTCTGTCAAATTTGTTTATTTTCACTCTTCAAAAGGAGCAAGAGCTGGCAGCAGTATATCATGGCAGGATAGCTATGGCTTTGCTTGGAATGAAATACCAACAAAGCTTTGCCATGAAGTGATAAAGTTCCCAGGGCTCACCACCTGGAAGGAATTTCATGGCAGATTTCATACACAAAGAGAAGCACTTAACTCTCAGTTAAGTTTAATTCACTTTTGCACCCCCCCATCCTCTCTTCAGATCTTCAGAAAAACCCTCCTAGTAGTCTCTCCAGGCTGGCTGTGGGCACCATCAGAGCTGCAGGATGCCCATCTCTCTGTATCTCAGGGCTCAGACAATGCTCTATGTGGAGAATAAAATTCTCAAGAAGGCAAATTTACCTTTGCCAGGATGTTATTAATTATCTGTTTCTAAGTGTTCCTAATTGTTTGTTACCAGGTTGTTGTTGTTGTTAATCATCTGTTTGTTAATGCTTTAATCATCTGTTTGTTAATGCTTTATGCTGTAAACTGTACATGTTCCTAGTTTTTTGTTCCTTCCCGGTTTCCATACCTGTACTTTGTATCCACGCCCACCTCCTCTGTTCCCATTTTAAATAATATGTAACTGCAAGTGCTCACGGGACATTATATAGAGCTAAATACCCCTAAAACAACGAGCCAAAATAACATCTGAAACTACACCTTGATTAAAAGACTGGCAGAGAAAGGAAATCGCCATCCAGAACTGCTTTGCCCGGTCACCATGACCTAAACAGCACCTGGCCAACATGACACCCATGGACTGTGAGCAAGAAATCGCCTTCCTGCAGCTCCTCGTGAGGACGGAAGCCCCAGCTCTGTCATCGGACAAAGCTGATCTCCTCCTCCTTCCTCGTCGTGACTGGGGAGCAGTGGCGGTGTGCGCGACCCCTCGAGTTTCCCCACCCATAGCTGTTTTCAAGACAGGCCTTTCAAAGGAGTTTCTGGCTCCTGGCCCATTCTTAACACTCTAGGTCTCTCTTGTCAGATCTTCAGGAGTGCTCAGAGCACCTCCTGGCTCTCTATTGCTCTTGCTCACTGAAAAACCACGGATACAGACCCTGCACAGGGTCCTTCTCCATTCTTCCCACCCAAAGGCAGTCTCCAAAGGAAACTCATGGTCTTGAAGAGCGACTGAGAGCAGGAGCAGCCTGAAGGTTGTGGTGCTGGAAGTACAGGACCAGGAAACAGAAGTAATTAACTTTTACTCAGGGAGGGTAAAAGAAAAATGTCAATGTTATCCCAATAAGGTAAAGGGGGCTGCAGGAGACAGTGAGTGCTAATATTGCAGCCAGATGGAAAAAATAGAAGTAACATATCTGGTGGTAGATTGCGTGTGAAAACATAACAGACAAAAAGCACTTTGAGAAACAAATGGCAATGGGAATAAACACTATTAATGTTTCTTCACATCACAGATTCAGGACCCTGTCAGAAATTCCGTAGGGCCAGCTGATATTATAAAAGATCACAGCAGATATGGCCATTTTTAAGTTTTTCATTTGCTCAGTGCTCACAGTGGAAGAAACTTGGTGTTCAAATGGCTCCAGCCATTCTCAGGGGTTAGGATTCTTAAGAAAGATTAGGCAGAAATCAAAATTACTTCAGAAGAGACCTTTCAAAAGTCACAGAGTGAATAGCAATTAATGACTGAGACTGAGAATAAGTACTCAGGAGGTCTATACCGCTAAACTGGAAGAGCTAAGATCATAGCAGTAATGGATGTATCATTTAAAATTGCTGGAAAGTTAAACAGGGGCAAACATGAAGTCAATTTTAAAATTTTGCTCCAAAGATGGTGGGAGTAATTACATGCCCCTACTTCCAGCTTAGATACTACAGTGGGGTCTGCCAATCTGTGCTACATCTATGTGCTGTGGCAAAGTCTTTGCTGGGAAACTGCAGGAGTGGCTTCTGTGAGAAGATGCAGTGGCTGCACCCATGTCAGACAGAGCCAGTGCCAGCCAGCCCCAGGACATATTCCCCTGAGCTGAGCCCATCAGTGATGCTGGCAGCACCCCTCTAAAACATATTTAATGGAGGGCAAAAATCCTGCACAACAGCTGGAGAGAGGAGTAAGGATATGTGAGAGAAACAGCTCTGCTGACACCGAGGTTAGTGCAGAGGAGGGGCAGGAGGTGCTCCAGACACTGGAGCTGAGATTCCCCTGCAGCCTGTGGTCCATCCCATGGTGAAGCAGCTGTGCCCTTGCAGCCCACAGAGGAGCACAGGGGAGCAGAGACCTTTTGAGCCACTGCATCTGTTTTTAAACTGACATGACAGAGACAGGAGTACAACATTTGAAAGGCTGACTGAAGCACCCTTGGCAGCACTGAGGAATTCCTGATACTAGGTCTTTTGTCAAAGAACTATCTTTAGTTTATGGATGTGGGAGCAATTTGACTGGTTTTATCTCCAATGACATTACAAAGGCCATCACAAGAATGTTTTCAGCCCACCCACATTTTAAAGTGGCTGTTTCTCACCACCATCTAAGAAGGTTTATGTTGCTAGAGAAGGTCAGCTGAGAACACAGCTCCTGGAGAGCTCCACCATCTCATAAATGGGCAGTAAATGACAAAATACCTTCTGCCCTAGGGAAAGGGGGATTCAGCTAACCTGCACTTAGGTATCTACAATGTAAATGTCTACATGCAGCGTTGATAAGGCTACTGCAAGCACTTCATTCTTTAATCTTGATGTTTTGGCTGTGTGATTACCTTTTACTGTTCTGCTGATTTCTGATTATTTTGAGCACCCACACTGTTTTCAAATACTTTGTCTTCATTGTAACTCTCTGTCCTTTTTGTCATCGGGTGGAGGAGTTAAGTTGTCCAAAAAAAATAAAGGTATTTCCTTTTGGTTCATATGTTTGCAAAATTACAGAACTGATCTTTGCTCTGCACTGGCCATCATGTCTTCAGTTGTTGAATCTAATGCTATCCTGCTTTCCAAAAGCTTGATTAAAAGAAGAAAGGACATGTCACATATGACCCTACTACTAGCTGCCATAGCTTACCAGGAGAAAAGTTGCCAGATTTACTAAGTTCAAACTCCAGCTTTCCAAAGGTACATAATTAAAAATCTACCCATCCTAGGCTTGCAGGCTTGTACTTTTCTTGCCTGACTAGAAACATGCATATTAACTGAAAAAGAAACAGTGGATGAAGAGCAAGAGCTTCCCCAGATGATAAAATGTTAATTAGCAGGGATGTTAGAGACATCACTGGATGCTCAGGGAAGTTCAGTGTATCAGCAGGTCTACCCAAAAGTACTCATTGGCCCTGCACTCCAGCAGCACAATTCAGCAAAATTCAGCTGCTGATACGGATCCCCTCATTTTCATTTCAGTCCATTCCTTACTCCTAGAGCTGGGAAAGTTTTCTGTAGGGAAAGGGGTGAGAGAGGAGGGGAGGAAAAGTCCTTTCATCCATGAAGATTCATCACTCTGGAAGAGTTAAAAATTAATGAGAGACAGGACAGGGAAATAGAAAGCTGAGATTAGTTCCTTGTTTGTTTTCTTGCTCCCCATCGTGAAGTTATAGAAATGTACCCAGTGTTCGCTTTCTCCCACAGGCAGTTAATTACTTGTGTGAACAGCTTTCACGGTTTCCTGCTGGAATATCCCAGAACCACTGACCCAGTGTCACTGTTTGCCACCTCCTCCCCACATAGCCAAAAGGAACAATAAAAAGTCAGCTTAGCAGGGTCCTTTTGCAACCAGGATCTCCCTTCTGCCACCTGCAGTGGCAGGACTGTTGGGGCTGGAGCTCAGATTGTTAGACAGAGAGGAAACAGGAGAAGATGTGTGAAAGCAGAAAACAGAGAAAACAGGCCCTGTCAATAAGAGGGACTCAAACAGAGAAAGATTCAGCTCTGTGAATATAACTACAAACTGTGAAACATCTCTATTTTTTTTGCATCAGTCATCTTGGGGTTTCCTATTCCATCTAGTTTCTCTTCACTGCTTTCTTTAAGATTCTCATACAGTTGTAGGTATCTCTGATACTGCTCTACCCTAACTTTCCACATATCCCAAAAGCCTCATCATGCAGCCAACATGGTTAAGGGAGAGGGCTGATAAAATCACTTGTTCACAGTTCTTCACTGGACACAGAACCTGGCAACAGCCCATTGCTCTTGCTTGTGGTTGCAGCCACTCTCATGAAGAAATCCAGTCAACACTTCAAGCTTAGAAAATTCCATGCCACCAGGAGTGACAAACTATGCATGAGCTATCCATTCTCCTGAGCAGGACCCTGATCACACAGCCCTTCATTTGTGTTGTTTTCTTTCTGACAGGTTCCTGCTGCCTATGAGATACAATAACACAGTAAGACATCTTTGTCTTCTTTGGCTCCTGTTCCGTGCTGTGAGTACCCGAGGACCTTTACAATTCTACCCGAGGGATAACATCAGAGGGTTTCAGCTGAAAGCAACATTTCCCCCTTCACATGCACTAAGAAGCAGGCTATATGGAATGGAAGCATTCCATTCTTCAGTAATCCAAGCCTGGAACAACTTTTTCTCCCTATTTTGGCTGTGCTTACAATGCTGGTATATACTCACATATCTATGTATATATATAGAGAGAGAGAGAGAGACAGATACACACATATATTATACTGCTAATATATGCTGATATACTGGTAGTATGGACCTCACAGGACAGATCTCCCTGGTGACATCATCACTGACTCTTCAATGGAATGGAAGCAGCTCATCCTACTCTGAAATTACTCACAGGATACCCTTGAATTGCTGCCAGCAGAGGTTTCTTCTCCAGCTAGACCCACTGGAGGAACAAGGAAAGAAATAGGGAGTCACATCTGAGAAAGGCACAACAGCAGAAGTAGGGTTTGCTTCTGCTGGGCACTCCCACCCTCTCTGGATGCTCACAGCTCCTAAAGACACACACCTGGGCAGCTGGGAGCCTCACAGCTCCATGGGATGATGCAAACACATGAAGTTTTTCTTCCACTCCCCCATCCCTAGTACAAAATGCCAGTATACTGAAGTGAGTTCAGCAAGGGCCATGCAAGGTGGGGTTGACACACTTTACTTTGTCACCTACACTTGATGCATGTCCTGGAGCAAAATGCAATGCCTTCCAGTGCAGGCACCTTCCTCAGCCTCAGTGAGATGGTGAGGAGAAAAGGAAAGCAAGGAAGAAAGAAGCAAGAACTTCCACAGGGTGAAGAACCCTGAGACTGCTCTGTCTTAAGTTTTGCCTCAGTCTCTGAGAGGTTTCTTCCCCTTCCAGTCCATCACTTCTCCTCTCACCTCTCTCTCTCTTCAATGGCCACCTTGCAGCATTGCCAGGACCCTCCTCCAAGCAACCATCTCCTTGAGGAATGTCCCCAGCTCTTTCCTTCCTTTGCATCCTCAAGTTCTCAGAGCCCTGCAAGTCCCCTAGCCAGTGCAGGGCAGGAGGCTGCCCCAGAGATGGCAGGCAGTCAGCAGGAGCAGCACATAGCAACCAGGAGCACTCCCCGGGAGCTTTGTGGACACTCCCCAGCACTCCCACTTGCTCTCCCGGCCAATAAATTCCCTTGTGCCAGCACCTCTGTGCAGAGAGGTGCCGAGCAGGTTCCCTGTGATGCAGCTGCTCATCCTCTGCCTGCTGGGCTCCTGCTGCCTCCGGGGCACAGAGGCACGGCAATACCAGTCCATCCTCACTGTGTCAAATGGGGGTCCCTGGGGGGCACAGGCAATTCTGCCCCAGCGGCTACGCCAAGGGATTTGAACTGAAGGTAAGCCTTGACTTCTTCTTCAGGTTGGGGAACAAAACCTGCTGTGAGACAATGTTATTTTGTTCTGATCGTAGCAGGGCTGGCCACCACACATTGCCCCGTCGCAGCAGTTTGTATTGTATCTGCATCATGCACGCTTCTCAGCAAGAAATTTCTAGCACAGAGTATCTCTCCAGGCTCCCTGCCAGTAAGGGATTTCTTAGCAGAGGGGTTTCTTGGGTGAGAAAATACCTGGGGTTGGTACAGCAGAGCCTGTTCCCAGGGACAGGTCCCACCTGCCAGCACCCCAGCTCTGAGTATCATACACAGCACATGGTGAGATGGTGGGCATGGCCTGGGACAGCAGCCACCAAGCATTCCTGTTCCCAGAGTGCCTGCTCCGCTGCTAGGAGATAAACGGAGGTGGGCAACAGCAAAATGAGCTTCCTGAGAAATGGCATGGAGCTGCCTCACAGCCCTGCTCAGCTGCACGAACATCCTTGCTGCGTCCCCAAAGCCTCCTGCCATCCCTCATCACATGGTTCTCCTCATCCCCTCTTTTAAAAGGGTGACCTCTCCCTTTTTCTTCGCCTCTCCTAAGGTGCAGCCCTTCCAGGGGTTTTGGCTGTTTGGTGATGACACGGCTGTGAACAGCATCCACCTGCTCTGCTCGGACAGCACAGCCGTCGAGTCCTCTGTGGGGTGATGAGCAGCCTCTGCCTCCTCAGCCTCCTTCAGGGCAGCAGCTTCTGGGGAGCTTGAGGGGAAACCAGTGCAGTGCTTTCTCCATAGCCACACCCCCTGTGAAGGTTGCTCAACATCCCACCTGAGGAGATGGATGAGTTCCACAAAGCATGAAGGTTTCAGGGTAAAGGTCTGGTCCCAGGGAAAGGAGCACTGCTTTGGTAAATGAAGGAAAGATCAGAAATTACAGATCTTAAAGCTATACTTTCTCCTTTTTCTTGAATGCTTACTTTGGAAAGTACATTAAGTAACAGGGGCATAGCAAGCAGGTGAAATTGCCAAGGGGTTCTGCAGGAGCAGGGCAGACTGGAGCTGGTGGTGGCTGGGCATCCAGGGGATGATGAGGAAGGATACTGAAACAGGTGCTCCTAGAAACCTGCCACCCCTGTGTACATCCCTTCACCCAGGACTGCCGGGGCAATTATGGTGTTGTTTGCAGCACAGCAGAGGCTGGACAAGCCCTGGTGAGTTGTTTTTCCCTCTGGCAGGTGGGGGAACTGGACAGACAGAGTTCAGCTCCAGCAGCAAGCTGGTTTCGTTCTCTCTGCGTGTGGAAAGGTGGCAGTACCTGCGTGACAACACTGCAGTCAACAACGTGAGGTTTGCCTGCTCCAACGGGACAAACCTGGAGGGATGGAGACTTTCAGGGGGTCACTTCGGCCCCTAGAGAAGCAAGTGCACCTCTGGGGCCATCTGTGGGCTTCAAGCAAAGGCAGAGAAACCACAGGGAAAGTGGGATGACACAGCTCTCAAGGACATGAGAGTCTTCTGCTGTGAGTAAACCTGACTCCCCACCCCATGCCAGCACCTACAAAATTACACATTGAATCTGTCCTTGCACAAAGGGGAGTGGACATTTTTTTTCTGTCTTATTTTGTCAAGGGTAGCCAGATCCCATGGCTACAGCACCTCATAAGAAGAGTCTTTGTAATTATTGTTATTAAACTTTGTAACAAATTTATAACCTACAAAATTCCTGTGAGGGAACACAGGGAGCACAGCCACACCTGTTGGTAAGGCAGGAGGTGAGACTATAAGAGCTGAACAGTGAAGTAGAAGAGGGATCATCTGCCCTGGCAGAAACTGTGGTTTCAAAGGAGAGGAGGGGGAACACTTCATCCTATTTCCACTATAATGCTTAGGATGTGCAAGGATCGCTGTCAGACACCCATTCATCCATCCATCCATCCACCCATTCACAAATAAGTTCAGATATACCATTCAGGTTGTGGTCCCAGCTCTATGCCTCTCCTTCCAACCTTCCCAGAACAGCATCTCAACATCTCCAGGTGTCCTGTGCAAAAGAGGCACCCCAAGGATTTTTGTTTTAAAGGCTGAAGTAATTCACAAGTATTGCAGTCAGAAATGTACTATTGCATAGGTATTTTTCCTGAACCCACCGCCATCTCCTTCAGCATCCAAACCTCCTGCTCAGCTCCTCTCCGGAGTTCATATTTTGTGCCACTTCCCGGGGCTGTAGGCAATACCTTGAGTGTGAGTACTGCAGCCATAACTATTATGGGGCAAGGATTAGCCACAAACCAGGTCTCACAGGACATTGTGCAGGAACAGGTTGGTTGGAGAGCATTATGGTGAACATGTGCAGGAAGGACTCAAGGAGGAAAGGAACAAACAGTGAGGATTAGGAGAGTTCCAGAGAGAACTGCAAAGATTTCAACAAACACTTTCCTCAGTCCCAGGAGTGCAAAGAGGAGGCAGAAATCTGAGAAAGACATAGGAGGGAAGGAGAATATCCCCGACTCTGTAAAGTTCGTAGACTTTTCCCATAATTATGTATTTGAAATTTGTTTGCTACAGTATTCTCTCTGATAAGTAAGTCTTGCTTAGGAAGACTGTGAATGGTCCCCAGTACCACCTGTGAGCCGAGACTTTCTCTGCACACATCTGAACACACAGACAATGTTATCTTTGCTTAATCCCTGCTGGCATCCCAGATGTTCCACAGGTTTCTGAAGCACTGACTGTACCATTGTGTGCCCTTATGCATCCAAAGGGACTGCTTGCGACTTGGCATGCAGCCAGGAAAAGCCTTACAACAGGTATATTTCGAAGCATATTTAAATCTTTCTGCCAAGTTTTTGAAAACAGGGGTTTGAAAGTCCAAGCAGTTATATTTTTATTGCCAGTTTGGTTGATTTCTACATGCTTTTCTTATTCCATACCAGTAAGCCCCACAGAGCCACCTATTATATCAGGAGAGTACCAGATCTAAAATCAAAAGAGAAACACTGAATACGTGATCTGGCAGCAGGGTCACACATCCTCATGGATTCTTTCCAATTTTAAGAGATAAAGGCACTCCAGAGACAGCTCAATTTTTGTTACAGGAATCTCTCTCTACAATTAGATATAATAGGAAAATGCATAACTCAGCTTTTTTTTTCTGGAAAAAAGGTTCCCCTAGGGCACTTTGAAATACACTGAGACAAAATAATGGAATTCTTGTCATGAATGTCTCAAGGGTTTTTATGTTATCTTTGCATTTTTCTATCACTTTCATATTACTCATTATTCATTCACTTAAGCAAGTTGCTGTACACAGCACTTTTCATAGCATTAAACATGAAAGAGTTTCTGTCAACAGGGAGGTTCCTGCAAGAAAACTAGTCTTCAAAGTCACTTTATGGTCTTCCCACTCAGGTCTTAGCCCTCCCCATCATAACAAAAACATTTGATTGGGCTGAATCCAAATGCCATAGCAGATCCTCTTGAATAATAAACATCTCCGTTTCCAGGCAGAGGATATCTAACAGTGAAATGCTGGGAAACATATCCTGTCCATTACTCCTTCAAATTCATTATTTGACTAGTATCAGATTTTCTGCTGTGTAAGTATGTCACTACTCCACAGGAGTGAAGGTCAGAGTTTGTCACAGTCCACCACAAAGTGGCAAGGCTCATGTCAAGCACTCACTTCCCGTGCACTCATACCAACATGTGACCACTCTTCTCTCAGGAAAACCTGACTGGAATACCAGATGGAAACCCTAGGCTCTCCAACAGTCATCTTTTCACGTACAATTACTCACCCCGATGCACCAGCAAGAGTTGGTTGGGATGTTTAACCTTCCATCACTCACTATGTACATGTTTTGCTTTTTGGCATCTGTGGTGAAAAAAAGCCAGCAGCACCCACTTTTCCCCCATGCACTGGGCAGAACATGCACAGTGCTCAAAATTGTGTGTAAAGATATTCACAGCCACACTTCCCCAAAAGACACAGGTGATGTGCAGCAACAGCTGACAATGAAGTAACACCAGTTATTCACATATGGATGGGTTTGAGCATCTGCAGGGTGAGGACCAGCAATAAAAAAACACCCAGGGTTCACCTTGTGCGCATTTTGTTGGATATGGGGAGGGATGGTGGTCTTGTTCTACCCAAAATAACAGCTTTCCTCCTCAGAAAGTCCTGGTAACTTGTCCAATGGACTGATTCAACCAGAGAAGTGCCAATGGAGTTTCACTACAGTAAAGAAGTGCATCAGGGGATGTCCTCAAGCTGAAATCCTCAGCAGAGGAACAGGTAGTAAAGGCAATTCAATGATGTAATTTACACTCCGGTGAGTGAAATACAAACCATGAGGGTCTCTCCACAGCTTAGACATGCACCCAACAGGAGCATTCCTGTGATGATGGTACTGGCATGCTGTCCTTAAGCAGACAGCTGATAGCCCCTGTTCTATCAGAGGGGCTCTGTCTCACTTCTACTGTCTGTTCTGGTGACAATTTTCATATGTAAAATACACAGTAATGGAGCAGGCCTTCTGTGGCTTTTGGCATTGTGCAACCAGGGAGCAGAAGGAAGTCCATGCTCTAATCTTTGCTGCAACTCGATCACACACATCAGCAGGCATCCTCTTCATGTGCTAGGTGAGGTGACAGTGAACTTCTTAGAAGCCACAGTCCTGTCCCCCAGCTGTCACAACACCTGTGACACCCTTCCTGGAGTGAGAGAATAAATATGAGTAATGAAATAGAGCAGGATGAAAAACACCTTGGAAATCTTCCTGGTGTTTCTCCCAAGAGCACTGAAGGAAGACACAGAACGTTTGGATCTTCCCCATTCTCATTCCGAGGTTTGGTTCCCCTGGTGCATTAGCAGCCTTTGGACATCACTGTCAGATGACACAGCTGAAATAATGAATACTAAAACCTGGGAAACTGCAGTATTCAAAGCTTTGAAAAGTGTTCATGTCATACATCAGGAACTCACCTCTAGGCACTGAGCATTTCAAACAAACTACCTCTGTAACAGAGGTCAGCCCCAAAAGTCTCCTGGGAAGTTTGTTTCCTCCCTAAAAGCAGCAAGGGTTGGACTCCACTCTAAACTGCACTGTGAGATGGTGCAGCCTAGAAGATCTCTGGTGCTTGTCAGCATTCTCATCCTCTGAGACCACCACATTCCTTTCAGAAAAACTGCAAAGCTTGAACTTGGCTCCACATTGAGCAAATGTCCCCAAGGTTCAGAACTCTTCCAAGGCAGCCTATTTCCTCTAGAATATCTTTAATGAAGTACTTATTTATATTTTCCTTGAAGTGGAAATACTGTATCTGATTTTATCTCTTATTTTTTATTTTAAGGAGATTTAGTTTTGCTTCCACAAGTGTGTCTTTGACCTGTAATAAAATCTGTACTGAAGTAATGGCTAATTCTGAACAAGTAAGTAATAATTCCAGTAAATCTAAGGAAGGGTACAAACAACTACATCCCTCTGACCTTTCTGTGCCCCTTCTCAGTAATAAACATGTACTTTGAGCTGAAGAACAAAATTTCTTTTGCTGTGGTTTTGCAGGGCCATAGCACAGTGCTGTCTATAACCACATAATTAGAAGGAAGGTTAATGAATTGCTAAAGCACATGTTTCCAGTGGATAATTCAGATAGAAAGCATATTTAGGTGGCCTAACAGTTTATTAAATGAGATTATAATGGACACTTTGCTCTCTGGCAAGTATCATTTCAAGATAAATTGATGTAACTCTTTACCTCTGGAAAGTCCATTAGTAAAAGAAGGGCTGTAATCTCTACTGATGCAAACTAGTGTCAGCTGTCATTTCTCTGGTACTAATATTTACTACTTTTTTTCTTTTCTATCCTTAGATATTTAATATCTTCTCTTTGATTTTCTAGCAAAAAAATAACATTCAGCCTCAGCCATGACTTCTGCTTTCTATGTAGCTGATTTTTCAGGTGAGGTTTCTTCTTAGTGTTTGAAGGGATAAGGACATCTTTTGAAAGCTTCCCAGTACCAACCTGCAATGGTGATACTGTGGGGGAGACCATCTCAATAGTAGGGGAAAAAAAATCACCCCTCATTCTTCTCTCTGGAATTATTTTCAACTATATTTAAATAAAAAAAAAAAGAAGAAAATCGATTATATGAAGAAAACAGCCAGCACCATTTGCTGTTCTTATGGTGCTTTGAGGTCACACATCTGGTTTTACAAGAACAAGACACCAATGAGTTGCAATAATTTCATCACCTTGCTAATACCTGTGTCTTGGTTGCAGCTGTACTACATCTACCAAAGTCTCATTATGCAGGTATTTTTTGCCATTTCATCACAATGGCCTGTCAAGAAACAACAACTGTCTAAGCACCCAATTGCCCTTCTTCTCTAAATATTGCTTGTCTGCTTATACGGCTTTATCTAAAAGTACTTCTGTTGTCTGTAATAAGGTAATAGGCCTAAAAAGTACTTAGTGTCATCTTGTGTCTTCCACTTAGGTATAGAATCTGTTTTAAACCTGAACTGATGCCTTTATTACAGGTGTTTCCTTCTGCTCCTTGCAGCAGTTTCAGATACCATGTCCCAGTAACTGCAACAGGGAGAAAGAACCAAAAACCCTTCCAGTGTTAGTGTAATTTTCTTGGGCTGAAAAGTCATAAAATCACAGAATACCAGGTTGGAAAGCGACCTCGAGGATCAGCTGGTTCAACCTTTCTTGGCAAAATCATGTTGTAGACAAGATGGCCCAGCACCCTGTCCGACTTAAAATCTATAGTTGGGCAGGGAGCATTTGTCCTGTTATCCATAAATGTCAATTTTCCCCACCTTCTTTCATCAGTTTGGGCCTCATTTTCTTTGGGCATTAAGCTGTTTGGGCTGAGCATAATCTTATTATTAGCATAGTTGTCCTACTGTAGGAGGATATCTAGACCCTGCAACAAGGTGTTTGCTTCCCTCCCCAATGCTTTTCATGCAAACTCAGATAATGCCAAGAGAAAGAAATGTTGTGTCTCAGGAGAACCTGCCTTTGACTAAGGAATCTGCATCTTTTTTATACTTTTTTAAATTATAGATAATTTTTCTAAGAAAATTAGGCAACATCTTGAAGGTTGAACATTAATTTGATGCAAATTTCAATAAGTGAGTTAGAAATCTCTCAAAAAATACAAGATTTATAATGGTAGAGAGAGACAAAGACCACAAAATTGGCTGCAGAGCAGCCCTTACAGAGTCATATGTCTCCAGCATTAATTTTCATACAAGTGAGTAATATACTTTTAATCAGGCCCAACAGCTACAAAAACCTGAGTCATTCCTTTGCACAGGAAGAATAAATTTTGTTAGGGGTCAAGTTGTGCTGAGGTTCCTCAATAGGAAACATAACTAATAAATAAGCACAACTCCTTGTTAGGTGCTGTTGTCCTGAACAGCACAGAAAAAGCAAGTCAAGAGCCAGTATTGTCCTTGGACTAGCCAGGAAATCTTTATTGCTGAACTGCAGCCCATGTGTCAGGCAACACATACCAGTTTGGTTAAAAGGCTGGTGGAAAAGTCATCTCCAGCTCCTCGAGCTGGATGTGTTTCTGTTATTTCTTTCTGTATCCCCAACTTAAGCATCTAAAGAAACTTCTCTTAGTACAGTTTCACAAAGAATGGTTGGCCAAATGAAGGTTTTTCAAAAGAAAATCAGATTTGATTAACAGAAGCTAGAGCAAATCCCCTGCTAGGGAAAGGCAGATTTTTTTGTACCGAACCACACTGTTAAAATCACTAATTAATGGAGAAAATGTATTTCAGAGACACTATGATCTGTAGGTCCAGATTAATTAGGATAATTTTTAATTATCCTTTAATTATTCAGTGGTAATACATGCCACCTTTGAAACGAAAATCATCAAAAGTGGGTGCCTGCAAGCTCAGCAACTACCCCAAACACATTTCTTTCTGCTTGTACTAAGGCAGCAAGTAGATGTAATGCAATTCCAGTTTTCCCTGCAAGGCCTAAAGCCACCTCAGTTAGGCAGACTGATTCCCAGAAGCACACCCTGAAGAGGAGAGAGGACTTTGCAGAATATTTTTCCCCCACATTAGAAGAGATGACTCAGACCGCTTTAAAACTCTTTTGTCTCTCTCAATCTTCTTATTGATTGGGGTGAAAATAAGAGCGAAAGTATTTGCTCCCAGCTTCTTCTCTCAATTGCTCTTCCCATGTTTCATTTTCCTTGTTATTTTCAAAAACCATTTTTGTACTTTCTCCAAGCACCCTCAGCAACCTCACCCAGCATATTTTCAGGGCCATTAGAGTTCCTCCTTCATCCCCTCTGATCGACTTTGCCAGCACACCTAGAGCAGCTTCCCCCTTTGTGCCTTGTCTCTCTTTTGGGATCAGCTTCTCTTCAGGTTGGCAGGACCTCTAGCACAGAAGCATCCTCACCATCATTTGCCATTAGTCAAGGCTCTGCCACAGGTAGGAGCAGACATTAGCAGCCTACAGGCAGTCAGGAAAACAAGGTTATTTTATTAACAAATTTCAGATAAAAACTGGACATCAGTCAACTGGATAACTACAATTCCTCCTGGCTTCCAAATTGCAGAGTAAAACAGCATCATTTTCAAGTCTGGGTCCAGCAGCACTGTGGGAAGTGCATGATGATGGAACATGTCCCTGGAAATGGTAATTTTCTTTATGTGGCTCTGCCTGTACCACCACATAAATCACTGGTTTCTCCCTTAAATCTTACCATTTTCTTGCTTCACTTTCTTGGCAGGTACAGCAGTTTCCTCTGAATTTTCTAGTCATTTTCTCTTCAGCTCTAAGTCAGTGGGTGCTGGAGCTGGGGATGGTGGAGGCATCCATCACTGGAAACCCCACTGCAAACATTTTTCCCTCAGCCTTATTCCATGCTTGAGCTCAAACATGCCATGGAGCAGAGTCATTATGAAAGTCATGCCAGTGAGATGTGTTGTCATAAAATTGAGATCCCCACATAGGAAATTTGTAATTAAGGAATAAACAGAGGCAATGAGTCATTACATTTGGTGCTGTGGGAGTTTTAGGAAAGCATGTTTTCGGTTAACTCATGGAAATAAGACACGATCTTTACACAACTTTTTTTGTTTTATTGTTAGCAGTCGTAGGAAACAGGACACAGATTTTTCCAGTTGCTGGCATTTAGGTGTCTCATACACAGATGCTGACAACTGGACCTCTTCAGTCCTTCTCCAGATGCTGGCACTTGGACCTCACAGTTCTCACAAACAGCACAGGAAGATTACAAAGAAAGAATGGTTTGGGGAAAGGATTTGATACATAGATAGGACAGGAGTGCAGGGCAGGCACAGGGTTCAGTATGTTGAACTATTTCTACCCCTCTTTCTCATTGCCTCATGCTTCTCACTCATCTACACTGATTCCTTCCCTTCCCCTAAACTTCCTGTAATAAATTTTACATAGTCCTACAAACCTCTTCTGAAATCCCATAATAAGCTTCACATAGACCCAAAATCCCCCTCAGATTCTGAACACACTTGCAGTAATAATGTTTTCCCTCCCTATCAGTGACAAAGCTGAGGATGATGCCTTCAAGGCTGTGCCCAAGTAGGTTTTTCTACTGGTCCATTTATCAGCAACTAAAGTATTTTTGTATTAACTGGATTGTGTTGGCTTGAGTTCCAATTGTCTGTCTCATTAAAGGAGGGAATATAATTTCTAGGTATAAAGCTTTTGAAACAGGTAGTTAAAAGTTGTTATGTACACATCAACATTCTCCAGATTGAACCTGAAAGACTTGAAAATACACAAGAATCATACTGAATACAAGTATCACAGCTGTAGCATAACAGGAAAATATATATTTTTATTCAGTTTCCCATCTCTAAATAAAAGGCTGAGAGTCTTTCCTTTCCCATAGGTTATGATGTATTTGGGACGGAAACTGCTCTTTTTCTCTATAATCACAGTATTTCTTGTCTCATCCTCTTGGAGACCCAAGTAGCAATAAAACAGTGTATTATTTTCTCTGTTCTTCAAATAACTTTTGTTTCAGCAAAGAAATAGCTATTAGGCAATAAACTTATCATTCTAACAGAAAACTGAGTTAGAGGTCTGAAATCGATATTACCAGGAATGAGCAAAGTCAGAAATACCACTGCATATCATTCCCAAAGTCTGGAGCCATTCCACCAGAATAAAGTTATTAAACTGAAAATGAAACAACAAAACATAAGGATATCGAAAACAACTTCTGCTGCAATTGCAATCACAGTGGCAGTCAAGATTCACAAAACAACAGTATAATCTTCTCAAGCTTAGAGACATATCTGTGCTACTCTTTGCTTGGGGAACTTTGGAGGACAGATGCCAGCCACATTGTGGGCTGTTTAGTCTAGAGCCAGGACTCTTCTCAGCCCCTCAAGCAATAGTTTAAAAAAAAAGAGAGACCTTTTTGCAGATGTAAGCTGCCATGAATCCATAATCAAACTCTTGATCTTTACAGCTGAATGTTATTTTTGCTAAATTTTCTATTTCCTGATGCTCTTGCAATACATCCAGGAACATGAGCCACAAGGAACACCAGATCCTCCAAAGACACATATCCTATCTGAAATAACAAGTTCACTGTCAGCATAACAGTTCAGAGCTCCACACCAGCAACTCAGCAACTCCTCTTCTTTGTTGTGCTCAGCATGGGTACAGAGACCAGAGCTATTGTGCCCCTGGGATTTCTGATGACTTGACTGAAAGTGCCATATTACCCACATGGTGTGAAGCAAGAGATCTCACCTGTTCAAGGGCCTGTACCAGGGAAAGCAAAAAAATCCAAAACATCCCAAACATCTGAACTCATTAAATAAAATGGTTCAAAAAGTCAGCAAAAATTAAACACAGGGACTTACCCAGTCAGAGGGAGAGGCTGCTCATGTGACCTAGGGGAATACATACCACCATTTGTGCAAGAAGAACCTGAGAACTGGAACCCAGCAGAACATAACTGGCATGTTTAAATTTGACCTAATCGGGGAAAGGAAAAAAAAAAAATGATGTTCTTTTCATTAAGGGCAGGGAGACAAGGAGAAGAGGCATCTGACTGCTTCTGTCCAATCTACATCCTTCATTATTTTCTGTCACCTATGCTATTTTGCCATCTTGTTTTTATGTGAAAGGAAGCAAAAGTACACTTCAGAAGCATCACGTGTTGCTATGAATGTTTCATCTCATCTTGAGTAAAATGTTTTTAAGAGGGCCTTCATCTTGACTGTGGATTTGAATACAAATTCAATGTAATTCCCATTCTGCCAAAATAGCCTCCTTGCTGTTCTTCACAGGATTTTCAGGATTTTGCTAAAGCTATAAAAACCATATTTCCTAAACCTAACAACCACATGACATTTAACAGCATCATACTGATCATCTGGATCACAGTGCTATACAAGGCCAAAGATGTGCATTGAACAGTGGATGTACCAACATTTCCAGGGTTTCATTATCCTCGTAAGTTGATTATGGAAGTACCACACATGAGTTACAGAATCATAAAAATTCCAAATATATCGTATCTACTGCTTTCTCTGTATTCTCTGTATTTCTCTGTTTTATTCTCTGTATTTCTCTGCCATTCAAACAAAAAGAGTCTTGAAGAATTTTCAAAATCCTTTTTGTTTGTTTTTTTGCTTACCCATATACATCAACCATTAGGTGTTTACTTGCTTTTTTCCCAGTTCCAAGGTACAGGTTAGAACAGTGCAGATCCCTGGGTTCTCTTTGGTCTGTTTTTAGAAAACGCTTTTCTTCTGCAAGTCCTCTGAGACACTGTCCAATTCCTTTGACTTCTGAAATATAATGACTGGTTTATATAAAAACTTACCCTCATTTTTTGGGGGTTGGCCTCAGTTAAGATCCTGTTGCTCTAGACAGAGGAGAGCTCAGTTCTCCCTGCATACCCCATCCCTCATTAGAACATTAAATATATTACCAAACATCTAACATTCAATTTGTGAAACGTATTAAACTTTCCCACCTTTAATAAGACACAATTTGGCTAATGTCTTAGAGCAAGAAAATTCAACAGTGTTCTGATGGCTGCTGCCATCAGACAGGAGAAAAGTTATATTCCAAAGGATATAATTCCCATATAGGAGTAAAAAATAATGACAGTAATTATCTACATAAAAATACAGGCTACAATCTAGCCTTCTTGGATTTGAGTTTCTACAGTGCAGGTGTTCCTGTGTGAGGCAGGTGTCTGAGTTCCCATTACAGCCCATGGAGAGCCAGGCAGGACAGGACATGGCTTGGAGTTCACTGACTCATCCCAAGAACACCACCCACTGTGAGGAGACTGAATCACTCTCAACTCTGCTCACTATACTGACTGTAACAGGAGTTTAGACATCTTCCCTGTACTGCTGGTAAATCACCCCTCCAAACTTAAGCTGAGATGCATTCTACTCCTTGCATCTCACCAGTGAGTAGCAAAAAACCTACACTTTTTGAAAAATTTCTTATTGAAACAGCGGAAGTAAATTCCAAGCAAATTCGGATGCATTACAGAAGAATTCAAGGCTGAGGATTACCTGCCAACATGGGTAACACTGCCTTTGGTGGCTTCTCAGAGGATAAAAGGTAAATTGTTCAATGTAAAAACTGAATTCAAGAGAGATAAGGGGTCTTGCTTGAAATACATCTACAGTTCCACAGCTGCATATCAGGTTCTCTTCCAGAGAAAGATTTGAAAGATATTTGAAAGATACTTCTTTCCACATATGGAAAAAGTATCAAGCAGGTCTGTGATTTAGCTGGGAACAAACACAGGCAACCACTGAGTTACTCAGAACTTCACTACGTCTTGCTGATGCCTGCCTTGGAAAGAATACACAAATGCCATCAGCACTTTCTCCTCTCAAGGCGGCTTGTCCCAACACAAGGAAGAGATGCAGACATGGAGTCAATCACAGCTCATTATTTTTGGTTCCCAAGGGCCATTTTCTGTGATACTACAAAACCTGTCAAAGGTGACAAGAAAATGCTGCACGACTCCTGCATGCCTATGGCAGTTATTAAACATAAACAGAATGTCACATCTAAGATTCACCTTTTTTTCCTAAGCAGTGGTAGAGTGCAGCAGAAAGAAGAAGAAAATTTTCACAAAAGCGCAGAGTAACTGGAATATGTCCTTTTGGAAACAGCTGTGGATTATTTGATTATAGGAAGAAAGCATATAGATGGCTTTTAGAATCTGAACATTTTGCTTCCTGCAGCAACGTGTTATATCTGCTTCAGGGAATTTGGGACTAAACAAGAAGCTCCATGGCCACTGGAGGGTGCAAAATTACCCAGCACAAAGAGCAGGTTTTTGCACTTCAAAACAACCTTTCTGCTGCACAAATTCCCAAGAGAAAAGTGAAAATTATACTCTCTTTCTTGGCAGTAAAGCTCTGTCTGAAAGAAATTTTTCAAAGATGAATTTTATTTAGACTGCATAATGACAGAAAACTCAAAGTAGAAATACTGAAAGCTTTGCTTAGATGGAAAGGTAACTTTTTAAGGAAGTGTGAAGATTCTTATGAAGAGAACATAAAAAAATGTATTCTGTTTGAAAGTTTGCTTGCTTTTTTTTTCCCCTCCAAAAATATCCTTGAGAACAGGAACAAATCTATGGGATATAGGTCTAGGCAATTTTACACATATTATATTTGAATGTATCTGTAAATATTTATCAATGGTATTTTCACATCTCCTCCAAATATTCTACAGCATCCAGATATTTCTTGCTGATTTTTTAGATACTGACACACAGGTAAGTTACTGAATATTTTGTTCTATCTCTTCTTTCCTTACTGCTGACAACTGTTTTCCCCTTTGAAAACTCAGTTGTGTTTAGAGTTTGGTCAAAATTATTCTTTTTTATAGTTAAATACCAAAATTACTTCATATCTCTTTTGCACCATCAGTTATTTGAGAGTCTTCCTAATTCAGCAGTGACACCATGGTATCATTGCCTTCCTCTTAGTGTAGGTGTTAAACGTCTCTCCTTGTCTTTCATGAGCTTAAAAGTCACTAGATCCACTTCACATTTTAGTCCTTCTGATTTTATCCCTATACATTCCTCTTATGTCCTTACACAGCTCTCTAATAACTTTCCTTTCCCTAATTTTGAGTGGTTTATCATCCCTCCCATCAAACACTGCCCTGTGCTGCCCACATCAGCCCAGCAGGGACTGAACACAGTTAAGTACAACTCTGCTCCAGCTCTAATCTTCCTGTAGGTCATTCCTCATTAGCAGAATGGGAATGAAAAGTAAGAACTTTCCTCTGCTCTGGGTGGGGTTTTTGTTAACACCTTATGACATGCATGGCCTAATTATGAGACTGGGCAACAGCCAGCACAACAGCTGCTTTGGTCTGCGGCGTGCTGATAGCAATACAATATTTGTAAATTCTAAATCATAACACATTTGTGGTATTTGAGAAACAGTTTCAAAATGCCAATACTAATACTATTCCTTTCCCATTATAGTGAGTGGAAAGATATATCAAACAGGGACCACTGATAGCATGATTTTGTTAACAGTTCTCAGTTTTCACTGCAGGCTGCAGATACGAACTTCTCTAAGCCAACCAAATATTCTGAAGGTCAAACACCATGACTATTTGCTAACTTCCAGCTTCAAGATCCACTTTTTCTAGCCAAAGGGATCCTTTCTCAGCTCCAAACTCCCTCTACAAATCTTTATATTCTTTGCATATTTGTTTCAAATAATAATCCATCAGGAAGACATCCTTTGTATGGATCAAATCCCTCTTCATGACCCCTGTCTCATTGACCAGTCATGGCTGCTAGGGTGAAATACAGTCAACCTCTGGCCAGTACAAGCAAAAGCAGGCAGTAGGCCTTCAAATACAGGGATCTGCACCACAGCATGGCAAAAACAAAGATTTTGCACAGAATTGTGACTACTCACTGCATTTACCACAAAAGAGAACTCTCCAGCTTCAAATGGCGACTATGAATCAGTGCAAGAGTCAGACTTCCATATCTCCAAACAAAATAAAACTCTGAATTAATTCATTTCTTTAATCAAAGAATTGAAAGGAATCGAAATTTTCTGCTAGGCAAGCTGTCAAACTGACAGAGTGACTCAGCGAGCAGAATAATTGGTCTGTAATGTGATTATATTTGGGGATTCAGGTTGGGATTTAGACATGCTGTTAAAGACTAAACTGAAATAACTGATTATTACAAAGTTTTCAGGCCTACAGTTTTAAACAGTCCTGCTGTCAGTCATTAAACAAGTGGGAACTCAGTGCAAAAAATAATTGGCTGCTGTGACACCTTACTGGGGCTTCATTAGTAAATATCCTTAATAAGCTGATCCAGATGTGAAACACAGTTCCTGAGAAGGTGACAATTTTTAGATTATTCCCCAAGGCCTGTCCACTTGCACAACAGACTCCTTTCAGGAGAGGGAGGCAATCAATAACTGAGCAGCCCATCTCCAATAAACAGACCCTCTCTCCAAGACCCCAGCCATTAGGAAAGGGAGCAGCACAGGTCTTCAAGAAATCCCCAGGATCAGGCAGTACCAGTCAACTAAAAGCCAGTCATATACAGAGCAGCCAAGCACAATACCACACAGGAGAAGCACTCTTGTTGGCACCCTGAAAGACATACTGCAGCTAACATGTTACAGGGGAAAACAAAACCCAGCAAAACAAAAAACAAAAACGTGCAATGAATACTTCATAGCCAGAAATCTTCTGTGAAGCTAAAACTCATCAACCAGAAGTTGCACAAAGACATGTGCATAAACCAAGTAATGCATATAGGGTAATTTAAGAAAATGAAACATGACAATTTTATTGCTCAAATAATGCATATACATGAAACACCACAGGACCAGTAGCATCAGAACTGAGGAATCACAATTGGCTTTCTGGGACGTGAGCACACAATGACATATCACATCCAGTTTCTCATCCACCAGCACCACCACATCCTTCTTGGCCGGGCTGCCCACTGTGAATTCCTCTCCCATCAGTTCTCATCCCTGGGATTGCCCTGATGCAGGAGTAGCACTTAGACTTGTTGAACCTCATGAGGTTCTCATGGGCCCACCTCTCAAGCTTGTCCAGCCCCCCAAGATGGCATCCCATCCCTCTGTTGTGCCAACTGCACCACCCAGCCCACAACCTCTTGTGAGTCCTCACAATCCTCTTGCATGTCCTCACTTCCCAACATCAAAAAACAATCCAAGCTTTCTAGCAGTGCTGATTTGTTAGGCAGGGACACACTGACCTTTTTAAAGTTAATTATTTAATATGCCAGAATTATATTACTGTTCTCATCCACCTGTAGTCCTGTTTGATTTGTGTAAAAAGTACACTAAGGAAGACAACCACACAGTTTAACTGCAAAACTCTACTTGTTTTTCATTAGTGGAAATGAAGACAACATCATCACAGACAGCAGCTCCCATCAAGATTTGATTTGGGAGCTTTGCACAGAAGCTAAAAATAAAAGACTGCAGTCATAAATCATTTAAGACTGTGTTCATGGACAAAGAGCACTTCAAGGATGATGTGTTCAACTGAAGTGGATCCCAGGGATGCAAAAGGAGCTGGAATCTGAGACGATTTCCTAGGTGCCCTAAGCAACCCAAATCCCAGGTGTTGGGTTGGGGCAGGGCATGTGCAAAGGCTAGGGGGAAAATTCACTTGGCCCAAAGAGACAGTAGATTCACCGCTGTCAGAGGGAGCTGTGCTGTCAAAACCTTCAGACATACAAAGTTCATGGTTGTAAGGAGCTCTGAAGATCAAGGTTCTGTGGATTAAGATTTCCTTGGAGAAACTGCTATTCTTTTTTTTTTTTCCCAGTTTAAAACAAAGTTTTTAGAAGTTTTTTGTTAGGAAGTACAAAATGCTATTTACCCACAGTCTTGCAGACAGAGACAAGAACTACTCACAAAAATGTCAGATGAATTCCATGTCATCTGTTTCTAGTTCTAATACTGGCCAAAGTATTTTTGCTCTAAAGAGAAAATAATTCAAAAGCTTTCCACAGAAGACTACACTTCAATAAGAGTGGGGAGATGGTGAACACAAACCTCTTGAGAAGCCATGTGCTGTTTGTAAAAAGAAATAACCGCCAAATTCTCTTTCTACTCTGCCTTCAAAAGCCTGTCAAGTTGTTTAGGGCTTTTAAAGTCCTGAATCTCTGTTTCCATTACAGATAATATTTTGCTCAGAGTTTTCAGGAATAGCCAGTAGTATATACTTTTAAATTCAATCAAGCTGACTGTAAATCACTGCAAGAACTCATGGCAGATAATTTCAACCAAGCCTCTCAAAGCTCCTGCTGAGCGGTGGCCCTGTCACTATCTGCCAATAGCAAAGGGCACAGTTTGCATGGTGCTGTGAATTAGATCTGTGACCAAAACAATGCTGGTAGGACACTAAAGTCTTGCATATTGCTGAGCAGCATTTTCACAACATCAAGGCCCTTCCTGTTTCTCCCTCTGCCCCCTCAGTGCTGTGAGCGTGCAAGAGGCTGGGAAGGGACCAGCCAAGCACATGACCTGAATCAGAATGGTATCACAGCAATGTCTGATTTTCAGCCCATTTTTCTCCTACGGAAAACCAGAATATAATCCTGGAGTTCATTTCCATCTCACCTTTTCCAGATGATACTAGTTTCTGACTCTACTAAAGCAACCCTTCCTATTGCATTTGGTACTTCAAATGCCCACAGCAGACACATCTGTAGGAAGAATAATGGGATCAGAAGTTGCAGCAAGTCCATCAGCAACAGTCCAAGTGACAGCAGGGAAACAGTTTGGCCAGCGCGCCCAAATATTGCAGGGTGAACATGGATGTGGCACCAACTGCTAGTTGCTGCAATACAGCATTGCTGCTTAATTTTGCAGATGACTCAGGAGGGTGCAAAAAAATAATTTAAAAGCAGAAGTAGAATTCAAAATTATCTCATCAAAATGAAAATAAAAAAAGTCTATAAAAAGGAAATGAAGTCAATAACTATAAGAGCAAGAACACAGACTTGGGTGTAATTTGCTATAATAGCAAACTGTTGACTTGAGAGCAGGAGGGGATCTGAAAATTGCAGGGAGTCATGGGTTTCACTGTCATAGTCTCCTGAAATAGGCAAACTGCACTGGGGGGGTGTGTGTGTGCCTGTTAACAGGAGGATATTCCTCCAAGAATGCAGCAACCCCCTCATTTCAGACACAATGATAACAACTCTCTGAGTTATCATATCCACTCTCGACACTTCCATCACATCCCATCTTAATGAACCAGAGAGACTCTAGAGCACAAAAGAATGAGAAGAAGAATAGAAAAAAATAATCTACAGGAAAACATTGAAAGAAAATGCACAGTTTAACCTGAAGACAAGAATTTGGGGACAGCCTAACTGCAGTCCTCAGATACGCAAAAGCAACCTCCAAAGAATGAAATAATGTTTCACACATTCGTAACAGACAAGACAATAAATACTGAACTTGAAGCATGGACAAATCAGATTAAAGATAAGAAACCAAATGTTTCATGATGAAAAACAGATCTAGGAATGCCAATGCCACAAATTTACCTGAATTTCTCTTTGGATCAACTAGATAAAATTATCTCCTGTCCTCCTCCTCTGATTCTATGGCTGCCACAAACCACTTATGAAAGGCTTAAGGCTTACTTAACACATTTTATAAATACAGTATTAGCAGATGAAGTACATGAACAAGTAAAGTTGTAATTTCTTTCGCATACTTAAAATTACCTTCTCCTCGTGATAAGGGACATACTCTGACACATTTAATGGTGTACAGCCCAGTAACTCTAGTGAAATCCCATGAAGTCTCAGCACTTGTTCCCTAAATGCAATCAGTACATATCCTAACACACACAGTTACACAGACTCCTGGAGTGCTGGTGTGTAACAAACAGTAGCCATATCAGGTTTTGCACCTTTCCCACTATGTAACATTAGCAAACCCTGTCAGCCACGGGACAGGGTGATTCAGGCAAAGACCCAATACTGTAGCACAGACTGGTCAGTCTTAGTGGCTGAGAGGCTGAACCAGCCATTCCTAGCAAGTACTTGCTAAGTCTTAGCAAACATTGCTAAGATGAGTTACCTAATGGAAGAGCAGCTTGGATAAGGTAACGAAAATCTAAGTCCTGCAATAGCAGCCAGGAAAGAAGAGCGAGGGACTGAAAAACCATAATGTCACCATTTCTGATTCAGTTTGCCCATGTTAACTCTGAACTAAAAGCCTCCATATCCAGTTCCAGCTGGAGATGCCACTATCCATAAAGCCATTATGACTGTTAGTTGTTGTCTTCCATCTCACTGGCCTCCTGAACTGGGCTCAAACATTCAAAGAGTTGTTCTACACTAAAAGGGAAAATATTGGAAGAGCTGTAATGCTTTCCAAACAACTACAAAATCCACACCTGAAACTGGCTATAAAAACCATCTAGAGACATAAGAGATCACTTGGCATTCCCAAAGGACACCCTGTAACCTGTGACAACAGGCAAGGGGAAGCTGTACAATGGCAACGGTGTATTTATGCCTCATTAAATATTTATCAGCTGTTTGCTGCTCAAATCTTGTCTTAAAATGCTGTTCCAAAATATTTTCACATAAAATATCAGAACCAAGTAAGATCTTAAAATCACAGCAGAAAGAGCTGGGAGAGACTTGGAGAAGTCGTCTGGTCCCAAAACCAAACTACATCTATTTCTCATTCTAGATTGGCAGGCGGCCAATAGTTGTGCATCAATGGCCAGAAATCACAGACCAGAAAATCTTTAATAAAAATATTACCTCAAAGATAGTGGCCCAAGAAGAATACCTTCAACTTTATTCTAAAATGTTAATTGTGCTTGTGGGTTTTTGCTAAATTTGTTTTTACTGCATGTATGCTCTAGGGTACTTGCTTTACAAAAGCTAAAAATTTAAATATAATTCATTTATGCATTTTCAGCTCTAATACAGAACTTAAAGTCAGCTCATTAGAGCACTTTCAGGCTGCATGCTGCCCTCAGATCACATGTACAAAGGCACATGCAGCTTGAGCACTGAGCAATGAACTTTTTACAACTACCCACACATCAAGAGCTCAGACTCTGCTTTCTCTAATGTAACCAGTGTGTGAGATGTGCCCTTGTGTACAGTGCTCAAGGAGTACCCAGGAGCCAGGGAGGGTAAAGATGCTTGTAAAGATGCTTCGTACTCTAGTATCTAGTCCTAGTTTACTAGGATATTAAAGATCTAGTTTACAAAACAGCTACACTTGGAGCAAGAGTGTAGCAGCCTGTGCTTCCATGACTTTTCACCCGCAGTCTAATTGGAATTAGAAAAACATACTTTAATGATAAAATTACAAATGCAGAAAACAGGCAATGCTGAAGAAATTTCAACCAAAGAAAGAACTCTCAAGGGAACCATCAAAATTTCTCTTCTTCCATGAGATTTCAAGACATTAGTGAACAGCCATGAGAATTACTATTAACATGTTGTAACAGCAAATATCACACAACTTTCTTGCAACACAGGGCAAGACACAGATATAATCTAATATCTGCTAAATCACACAGGTAGATTCACTTGAAGAAAGAAGATCCTTTTCCTCCCTGGTCACATGAAAGAGTACACAGAAGCACATTTATAACAACACAAGAAATCAAGCTTCCAATCCCTGCTTTCCCTAAAGACACCTGAATTAGTATTTTCTATCTGTTAGTGCTAAAGAACTTAGTTATTGCGTATTCTTTCAGAAGAAAGAGGTCTATTTAAAATTTTTTAGTATTTATAAGATATATATTATATATAGTATTTATAAGGCAAGCAAACCATGCCTTCCAAAAGTGCCCTAACAAGCTGTGTTGACTGTCACAGCCTCATGAATATTTAGAGACACTTACGAGGAGGAACAGCTTAACCTCACAATATGCTTTTCTAGTTTGTGACCAATGATGGCAAGATACTATTCTCAGTATATGTGGTAAACACAGTCTCCCCTTCTGAAAACTTCTAACAGGGTAAGAAATATTTTCCTGCATCACTAGCTTGAGTTACTCTTATCCCGTATTTCAGAGTCCTTTCCAAACAATACCAGCAGTTTTTAGTTTTGCTGAAAGCAGAGTAATGAAATATGCATAGACCATGAGTCAGAGGACTTTTCTACATAGAAGTTGGATGTTCTTTGTGAAACGTAGCACTTTCCTCAAGGAACACAAATTCTGAGAGAAGTCATGTCAGAAGAATTGCATTTCCAACACAGCACTGGATAAAAACTTTTCTGTGGCCTTAAAAGACCGTCACCTTTGCTGCTTCCAGCCATCATCCCAGGGGGCAGATGAGACTGGAGGCTACATATGCTTTCAGAGAAAACAAGGCCTTGTCATGCTTTACACCATCAAAGACTGTGCTTTAACTAAATTTGGTTCAGTATTGCCACATTCTAAGCAACTACCAGCAGCTACTATTTCACATCCTATTTGCTAAGCAATAATTTACTGGAGAACAGTAGTTCTCCAGTACTACTGTCCCTTTCATCCACAGCTTGCTGGTGAATCAGTTTAAATCAGACATTAGATCAATACAATCATCATCAAAGCTTACGTTTAAGTTACTTCTCTTGCAGTGGCACCAATTGACAAAGATCTTACAGAAAATAATTCACAACACAGCAGATTTCTATCCCTACCAGACTTATTTGCCAAAATGTGGCAGTGAGGTAGGAACAGGGAAAGCACCAGACCTTCAGCAAAGCTGCAAAAGACCACCAAGGGACTAGAAATAAGCACTTATTCAACCCCGTAATATTGAGTGATCCATTTCTTAATCTGAGCAGTCCACAATAGTTAACAGAGCTTTGGAGAGCAATAGTTCAGCAGGAAAAGAACAAGAAGCACATTGAGACACTTACACAAAGCCTTAACCTCTCCTATGCCAAGGGCATTCCACCTTCCACCGTTTGCAGCCCTTCCCTGTAGCACTGCACCCTTCTGTTCACAAGCCTGTATCCTTCCCCTTGTGCTGCTGCAATGTTTCTATCCATGCCCTTGTCCTTGTATCCTGTTCTCCTTGCTCTCCTAACTCACTACCTGCAAAGCCCAAGCCTGCTATGTCAGTGTTTCCACAGGAAGTGGTGGACACTGATGCAAGAATCACCCTTTCCCACCTCACACCTCCCTACCCTCACTTTGTATCTTTTACACAAAAGATAAAACAAAATACAGCAAATAAAATGGTGGAAAGTGGTCCTTGAAATAGCATGCAGGCATTTCCAAGTGACATCCATGCTTAATAATCAATTAACATGCAACTCTTGCCTCTGGTCAGAGCATGCTTCAACCAGCTCTAACAGCATCACAAGCAGGAAAAACAAGTAGGGATTTTGAGCTGCTCTTGATGAAAACTGTCAGGGCAAAGTATTTTGATAATATAATTTTCTCTTTCCCCACCTGTGGCACAAGAGGGAATGCCCAGGGGAGAAGAGTCACTTGGGGAGATCCTTGTGATGATTTTCTTCTTTGCTGGCCATCAGAGAGCATTTTCCCTTCAGATTCTTCTTTCACTGTTATCCAAAACGAACATTCTTTTTGTGCAGGGGGACAACAGCAGGTTTATCAATCACATCCTCCATGAATGTTTGTGTTACTGCAATGACCTCAATTTAAAGACCATAAGGACACAAAATCAGAAGACTATTTTCTGTACAATTTTCTTCTGCAGCAATGTATTTGTATTAATCAAAATGTTCTTAAAATGTACACCATTTTCGAAAAAAGTTCACCATGATAATTAAGCACTGGCTTAATACAATATAAAAACATATCAGTTGTCTCAAAGATTATAAAAACTCCAAAAGCAAAAGTTACATTTTTAAGAATTCAAGTGGCTACATGGATATTATCCTTTTGGCTTAGCTGAAAAACGAAAAACTAAACTCACTGTACAAGTCTGGTTTTTCAGGCTTGCAGGTACACTGATCCAGTGTCCAAAACAAAAACAGACCATCAGGAATTAAACAATATTCTATATTTAAAAATACATTAGCAACACATAACACATTGGTGGTGTTCTTAACATTTGAAGTACCCTTCAGTGTAATTCATGGCTTATATAGTCCTCGACTCCAGGTTGTTCTCATTCTTTCTTTTTGGTGAAGTCATATGGTTTCCACCACTGTGCAAACTGCAACACCTTTTTCCGCTGCTCCTCAAAGTTCTGTCTGATTCCTTTTCTCCAGAGCCGTGGTTCCAAGTCCAGCATGCCACCAATAATTTCCTTTGCAAGTAAAAGTAAGATAGATAATGATAAATGCAAAATTACCACATTACTTAACACTATCTTATCACAGAACAAAGAAATATGTATTTCCAAATTATGAGTTGTCCATTTTCTTCAAGTGCTAATTAAAACTTGAAATTCTGAAAAATATACCAATTTAAATATAGAACTGCAGTTGTTAGATAGTTGCCTCAGCAAAATTCTTGTAAACACAGCACATTGATGCACTGCTTAAATATCCTAACATTTCAAGACTGTTAATGCATTAGTGCATTTGTGATTAAGGTAAATTCAGAAAAAGAAAGCTGCCCACTTCGCTCTTTCTAGTGTTATATTTCTCCCCAACCACTCTTCATTTTTTTGCAACACTCTTTCAAAAAATGTTTTCTGTGACATAATAAAGAAGAATTTATTACAGCTCTCCCTGTATACACATTTTACACTATACATACCACGAGTAGCAATTTAACCACACAAGAGTTTTGAAGTAGTTGTCTGTGAGTCTGTATGTGAAGGCACACTAATTTATACAAGCAAGTGTCAGTGTACCTACGTATCAATACTATGACCATGAAAATTCTTAAGTAGATGCAAGTATCTTCCATCTATAAGGTTATATGCCTATAATGTCAAATATCAGCAGTTCAGATCAAATGAAAAGAAACACAAATTTAGAATCACAATCTTAGTATCAGCTAGTGAAAAAATCAACTACTTCATGCAATAAGCCAAGATACAATGACTCATCAAGAAAAGACAGATAATAAACTGAGATAGGGTACATCAAAGCAACTGTTCTGGAAGCATCTTGGTTTAATTACTTAAATTTTCCAAAACAGAGTATAATTGGTAAATTAATCTTTCACATAACAATACCTTTCCAAAGTAATGAGGGAAATTGTGTTGATCTTCAATCACATGAGCAAATCCTCCCTGAAGACCAAAGTCCACAGAAAAGTATGGCAACCCTTTAGGAACCTACACATGCAAAAACACATTTTCAGATGTTTAACAAATACTGTTGGCATTTAGTCAACCTCCCCACAGGAGAATGAATTTGAACATGGTTTTGTAGTTGATAGTATCACATTTTATTTTAAACTACCTCTCAAACCAACTGCACGTAGGATAAAATTGCAACAGAGAAATAGTAAAGCAATAGTAAAGCAGGTAAGGGAAAGTAACAACATACAGCAACTGGACAAAAAGACACTGAAGAAAGGATGACTGGGGTGGCAGAATTTCCAGAAGCCACAGCTGGAATAGCAGGTATGACATGGGGACACCAGGCCACAGTGTGCACAGTGGGCAAGTGCCTCCCTGACTCCACATCTCTGAATTACATAAGTTTAACAGAAATTTTAAGATAACCACTAGCAAGCTGCATTTATTAAAGATAAGATGTTGACTGGTAATAGGAAATATTTACCCAGTGAGAAAACTGACACTCAGGGGGAAGGGGAAAAACCTTTTTGGACAATAGATTACCAGAAACCTCCTCTATGTGAATGGACAGATATTATCCTTAACTTGCTGAATCAGACAACTTAATAATTCTGTCAGCCTGCAGGGGAGATGCTAGATACCTGCCACAACAAAGACCCTTCAGTCTAACAGAAGTGGATCCATTTATTGCTACAGTACTGCAAGTAATTTCTGCTGTTTCACTGCAAGTTATTTTTCACTGCTTTAATTGTTGAGGATGTTTCTGTACTGGTCAGTAAAGCCTCCAATTCATCAGCATTTCCTCTACTACAGTCCAAATAACCGTACAGCTTTCAGGAGGCATGTTCCATACATCACTTGAAATACTGACTCTAAAAATAACTAAGATTTAATATAGAGGAGCAATATAGCATAGCAAGAAATATTTAACACCTTAAATGGACTTTAAAAAATCATTAAATAATGAAAAATGAGTTAACAGATGACACCTTAAAGCAAAGGTTAGCTTTGTCTTATTTCTCACAATTTCTGCACACAATCCACCCACTAGGTGATGTCTCAGCCATGTCTGACCTTCCAGCCAGGTACCACCATCTCCCAATACAACTCCCCAAACTCCCAAATGCCAAAGCTCAGTCTCTAAGCCACAGACATTTCTTGTCCGACAATAATATTAAAATCACACAACTTTGTAACCATTTGTGTTCAGATACATTGTATCAATGTAAAGAACTGTCCTGACTTAATCTGAAAACTGGCCTACCTCCAATAAGTATAAAATAGTCACAGAAATGTATGGCTATATAACACATATCTTCCACCTCAATATTAAAATGACAGAACTATCTTTGAACCTAACAGATACAGCATTATTCCTTTAAGATTTGTTTTATATAAAGATGTTTCATCTCAGTATCCAGGAGACAGAGAGGGTACTGTTCCCTTGTTTTATAAAAAAAAGATTCATAATGCTATTTATATTTTCACTTCATAAACTTAGCAACACAAATGGCTGTTCCAGGTTAATGAAAAAGACACATCATATTTATTCAAGGAAAGTAATTTTCAAATCTTTGATCTACCCTAATTCTTAAAGTTAATCAAGAAAATTATGCCAGTACATGTCCTCAAAACATCAGCTTTGTTCTTAACTAATGCTGGCAGCTTAGTCCACCAATTGTTGAAATAAACAAGAATCTTTTTCCCTAATGTCAGTTAAGAGTGCAGACTGGTAATTCTCCTCATATCTATGCCTTCTTCTGATGCACTAATCTAATTGTGTTCCCTTTCTTCTCTCTTTGAAACAGATAGTAATGGAAAAATGTTAGAAGAATTTGATGACAAATTCAGGCTACAAAACACTTCATTACTTACAGATTTCCGAATATCTTTTGAAGAAAGATCAATTAATTTCTTGTTCATGGACCACTCTTCATCAGACTCCATTATGGCTTTCTGCAAAATGAATTTTTCTCCAGGTGAAAATAGTCCTTCGTACAGCAAATAAGAATCAACTGCAGTGAAGTACATTGTTGTAGCGCAAGTAACAATTACTTCTTAACAAAATGACTTTTTTTTGGTAAACTTTCTCATTTGCACAAGCTGCTTTACAAAGACATCATATAGTATCTTCAGACCCACTCAAGTCAGTTCCTCTGTTTCCTTTTTATTTTTAGTTTTGCTTGACACAAACTTCAAATAAAAGGTCACATTCTGTTTTTACTCACTCCTACAAAACCTCTTACGAATTCATTACACTAAATTAGCCTTCTTTCTCTTTTAAACACTAAGAGAAGAATCCAGCTTAGAAGGTTCATTGTCCTTAAAAATCCAAAGCTGACTCTGTATTCCCCATAGTATGGAATTTGGTATAGTGTAGGGTAGGTACCTTTTAAATTTCATTTGCTGTGCATTTTAATGGTAGATACTTCCAAAATAAATGACATTGCATTAAATCTTGTTCCTTCTCTTTCCTTGAGTATTCAAAGAAAACACAAGTTTTACCAGCAGCTGAAGCGCAGCAGTCAGATCTAACAGGTGGAGGGTTTCAAATGTGGTAAAAGTTACTGTATTGTTGTTCACCATACTGCTGCCCCACTTCATCAAAATCTAATCACATTATTTCCAGAAAGCATAAATAGTATTTCAAAATCAAATAAAATAATTTACTTATAAAAGGCAAACAATGAGTCAGTTGCTGAAAGCTGAAAGGACTCAGTTCCAGGCAAAAGCATCAATGAACCTTTTAAGAAAAGGTGAGGGGAAAGAGACCAAAAAAACTATAGAAGAAATATCTATCATGCTGTAGAATGTTCATCAGAGGCCTAAGACACATGTAAAATTCAGGCTTAGTGAAATAAAATGGGAATGAAACAATATCTACATTGGTATTTCTTAAAATAGGTAACATTATTTTCTCATTTAATGCTTGCCAAGGCACAAGTATTGTGTTTTAAGTTTATACTACAGGACTCAAGTAAGAAGTACTGCAATCCTTAAAGCACTTCAAGAGACTACAGTTCTTTCATCCTCTTCTAGTATTTTCAGTGCAGTCAGACTTGGGACAAATGCTCAGTGAAAAACAGCTCTTCCACTGACTACATGAAAAACTGAATTATTTCACACTGCTTATTTTAAGATCAAGGAATATTAGCAGAGAATGGATCCAGAAGAAGGATCAAAGAATACATCTTTGCAAAAACAGCACTTGAATATCAAAAATGTTTTCCAGAAATAGATGAATTATGATATATACATTCAAATTACTTCAGAAAAAACATCTTCATGTACCTTAAAGTAGATTGGAGCCATATCTCCTACTTCTTTTGGAAGAGGAATGCATTCATATACCATATGATATCGCTTCTTCATACTCATGTTTGTTTCTAGGAACACACAGTCCAAGTCTTTAGCTTCAAACATTTTCACCAATGCATTTCGGAACATCTGTTTAAAGAAAAAAAAAGCGTTTTTAAACCAACTTTGCAGAACTTTCTGATATCATTTATTATTTCACTAGCATATTATATTTGTAATAAACTAACAATAAAATGGAAAACAGTAGCAATTATACTGGGAAAATTCTGTATTATTTACTAAGTTGGTATTAACTATGTTTCCTCTGATGAAAACATAGGAAGTCTAGGAAACTGTTTTGAAATACACAGTATAATTAACACTACAAACTTAGTTTTAAGAAATACCATGTATTTTTACAGCTGAAATTGAAATGATGTTGAACTTCTCAACTGTGGTGCTCCATAAAACAACATGGCTTTAACAGTAGGTCCCAAGCTTGCAATTTCTAAGAAGGTAATGACCTCGATTTTACTGACTATAGTTACAATTACCCTTTTACTATTCTTTCCAATTATACAGTTCAACAAAAAAAAATTTAGAAAAGGAAAGTATTTCCACTAGGCATGCTTGATCTTTAAGTAAAATATTAATAATTGCCTCAAAAAATAAAGCCATCATCTTCACTGTATGGAAGCAAACCAAATGTAATACTCCATACATGTGGCCTCAAACTACATTTACCAGTTCCCTGTCAGAGGGATGAGGTGCTGCACCTATTCAAAGTGTATTTCAGTTAACAATTCTGATAGCTCCAGGGTCAGGGTCCTGCACACAACCAAGAGGCCCTGCAGCCTCTTCTACCTGCTGGGGCTCTGGCTGCCCATGTAGGTGGGAAGCTCTGGTGTGCTGCAGTTGTGAACTGGATCAGATCCAGCAGAAAGAGACGGGGTATTAAAGAGTGGTAAAAAGTGTGGACCTGCCCCCCTGTCACTCAGGAGCTGCAATTAAGTCCAGGCTGTCACTTTTGGTCTTTTCCTGAGCTGTTTCAGGGATGCCTGTGCCCAGCCAGGTACCTGACAGTTCCTGGCCCTGACTTCATCTCAGACCTAAGCCATCACTGTAAACTTGCCTGTCCATTACTGGACCATGGACCACCTTGCCTACTACCATGGGAACATTCCTGGTCTGGTACCATGGGAGTGTGCCTTGTCAATGAGATTACCTCCCCCACCTGCCTTGCCCATCACCTTGAATTCCTGACTTGCTTTCCTGCAGAGCAGCTGGCTCTGGCTGTTCCCTGGCTCTTGACAGCTGGCATTTGCATCCAAGATATGCAAGAGCATTGTTCTATAGCTTAAAATGTTCAGGTGCTGAACAAATTATCAAGAACAAGGGATGATTTCTGAGAGTCATTCAAACTCATTTTCAAGTGCACAAAAGATCTAGCTTTCTGACAGAGTGAGAAAGTTTCTGAAAATTTCTCAAGATCTTGAAAAATGCTTTTTAAAAATTAAGGTTTTTGTCTTACACACGCTTCTATACCATTCCACAGTGTAAGCCATGAAATCACTGAAACTGTAGGAGCCTCGTAGACCAAGATACCATAGCCCTAAGACTCACATAATTCACAGGTAGTCCTTTTTGCACTGGTATTTTTTCCCAATTAACAATGCTCAGAAGTACAAACAGTACCATAAAAAGGCTAATCCCTTATCTTAATGTAAATGGAGAGTTGATGAATCAAAAATACATAAAAAAATACGCATCATCAACATCAGCAAATACTGAAGTAAAATAGAAGGGAAAAAATCACTACCAGGTTTTCAATGCAACAGGACTAGAAATTAAGCTCTCCATCCTTTTGCCATCCTGCTCAGTATGAATCAAACCAGAAGTCTAAGAAACGTGGCCAAATATATCTCTAAACTAGGCATTAAAGCTCTTCAAAGCAGGCCCTTGTGCCCTGAAGTTTTCCTCACTAATGAGCTGCTCCAAGCTGTGACAGGAGAATGCTACCATCATTCCCCTAAAGCAACTGATGAATTACAGCCAGAAGACACTGCCCAGCGTTCCATGACTGACATGGGACTCTACAGTGCAGACTGACAGGCAACGCAGGCTAACAACATTTTGTGTTCTCCTTGTCACTCCAGCCACCAGACCTCTACTTCTGAAACACACTGAAGCTAGCAATGGGGTAAGATACCTAAGGCTGACAAAGACTATTACTCACAGCTGCTACCCTGCAGTATTAATTGAAATACAAATGCACCGAAAAGCCTAGAATATCAGCAGATGTTAACTAACTTCCCCCAGTTGCATTTTTTTGTTTTTAAATAATTGGGCTTTTCCTCCAAATTCCGAGCAGGCCAAAGCATCAAGAATAATTAGCACTGGAAAGGAGAAAACTATCCATAAGGGGAAGTAAGAAGGCTTGGCTTATGCTTGGATGCACACAACATTAATACATGTAACAGTTCAGTCAACACAGAATGTGTAAAGATTTATATCTTTTCATAATAAAAATATTCCATGCATATTTGCTTTAGCAAGTGAGCATGTCAGCATCTAAACAACACAATATGTTAAATTCAAGAGCTTGAAGGCACCAGTATAAAGGAAATTTTTTTGCTTTTCTCCAACATATCCTAAAAAAAAAACCAGCAAAAATAGTTAGCTAAAACACATACTTCATACAACACTTTGTGAATACTTAAAGTGTGGTAATTTTTTTCCCTTCAACAGTAATAAAAAATATGTCTATGGCATCAAAGTTAGTTTAGTCATTGACTGTCTGCTTATACTCTTGCTAAAGATTTCCAGATTCCTTATTCTGTAATGCATATAAGTTTGGGGAAAAAAAGTGATGTATCAATCACTTTCCAAAATACTTTGCTGCAAAGAAATATCTAAGCTGTCTATGAATATATTCACAGCATCAAAGGATAATGGTTTTTTAGCAAGTAAAAGACTAGCATTGAAGACAAAGACTGCATTTGCGTATCTTTTCCTTATCCTATTTTCTTTCTCATACAATTATAAAAGTCATAACTATTTAGTGAAGAGCTTAGGGTAAACAGAAGATCTAGGATAAACATATTTATCATTTCTCTGCATCCTCCTGATCCTACTTGTTGCACTTACTTGCTTCTTATCCAACTTTCTTAGGCATTTCTGTCATGTGTAAGAGAACTCCTTTTCTTTCTGGTTGGAAGGGAGCATAATTTACTATATGAAACAACATCAAACATGAGACTCAATGTGGGGAGCAAATTTGAAAAGTCAGAGAATCCATCTGCCAGATCTGAGGCAAGACCAACATTATTTAAATTATTACAAACTTTAAAATGATGCTGGATTTAAATCTCAGCAAATACAACAATGAAGCCTTTCTCCTTTCTCTAGTCTGATACAGTCTCCTATATCTCAATGTAAGAGGCTGCAAAATTTTTTCCTCTTGTAATAATCCTGATGGCAGGGGAAGGGGGATTGACAAACACAGTCAATCTCTTAGGCAGAAGTTTGTTATATCCTCCCTTGATTTTCCATCTCCAATGAAAACAGAACGCACAATCTTCAAAATGTCCTCATAAAGGAGTTGGAAAGCACAACCCATTGTGCTGGGCACTTTATTTTAGTAATTCTTTTCAAAAAATGTAGAAAATTGGATTCAAACAGGGATCTCATTGATTTTAAGAGTAAGATAGTTCTCTTTTAATAGATATCCACCCAAAAACAGATTTAAAAACTGAAGATATGTAAACAACATATTTGTATTTCATTTCAAGTGATCTGCCTGCTCTGACAATTCTTTTATTTTCCTTGGCACTTACAAGAAAATCCTATTAAGCCAGTTATTCTATTTTCTGTAAGGGATTAGCTGTACCTACTTCATTTCCAATAGACATTCCTCTAACATGGTTTCAAAGACCTCCAAGGATGCATGTTCTGAAGCATTCCAGGAAACTTCTTCTAGTGCTTATAAATTGAAAATTTGATTCAGTATTTACCCTGCCTCTCTTTCCTGTTAATATTTGACCACTAATTTTCATCCACAACGTGAGAACCTTCTGCCCCTTAGTGGAATCAGAATAGAGCTGCCAGACTGCAGATATGAAAATACTCACTTATGACAAGGATATTATTATCCACAACAAAAATATTTTACAAAAGTGTTAGAATAGGAGACAGTTTCTCAGCAGACCTGGATTTCTTCCCAGATGTCTTCATCCAAAAGAGTGGCTGCAGTATGGTGCTGTAGAGGGGCTATCAGGCAGTGACCTTCAGTAAGGGACTGGCTGCTTGGTAGAGACAAGTACACCTAGGAAAAGCAAACAAAAACTCAAGTGCCCAGTTTTCCAGCATTATAAACTTTCCCATTGTGAGGCTAAGAAAATCATCATTTGCTAAATTCAAACCAACAGAAGCCATTAGCTGCTAATAGCAGCAAGGTATTAGCAATTTTAGTGCTTTTTAAAAGGACCCATCATTCAACAGCAGCTCAAACGAACCAGTAGCATCCAGAGAGCAGTTCCACCACCAAGGCAGTAATATCAGCCTTATAAACCAACTGGCATCATAGCTGTTATGAAATCACACTGTTTAGTGCATTCCAGTATTCTTTAATATAGAATGCATTTTTAATAATATGTATATGTGTACATATATATACATACATACATACATATATATATATAAAATGCATACTCTGTGTCATGGTTTAACCTGGCAAGCAGCTAGACATCAAACAGCTGTTCATTCACTCCCTGTTCTCAGTGGGATAGGGAGAGATAATCCAGAAAAAAAAGGACAGTTTGTGGGTTGAAATAAAGACAGTTTAAAAGGGCAGAAAATTAAATAATGATGATGATAATAACAACAACAACATACAAACCAAGTGATGCACAATGCAATTGCTCACCACCCACCAACTGTTGCCCAGCCACTTCCCAAGCACTGGCCAGTGGCCAACTTTCCCCCAAGTTTATCNTAATATGTATATGTGTACATATATATACATACATACATACATATATATATATAAAATGCATACTCTGTGTCATGGTTTAACCTGGCAAGCAGCTAGACATCAAACAGCTGTTCATTCACTCCCTGTTCTCAGTGGGATAGGGAGAGATAATCCAGAAAAAAAAGGACAGTTTGTGGGTTGAAATAAAGACAGTTTAAAAGGGCAGAAAATTAAATAATGATGATGATAATAACAACAACAACATACAAACCAAGTGATGCACAATGCAATTGCTCACCACCCACCAACTGTTGCCCAGCCACTTCCCAAGCACTGGCCAGTGGCCAACTTTCCCCCAAGTTTATCCACTGAGCATGATGTCATATGGTCTGGAATATCCCCTAGGTCAGTTAGGGTCAGCTGTCCTAGCCATGTTCCCTCTCAACTTCTTGAGCTCCTTCCACCTTCTCACTGGCAGGGAAGTATGAGAGAAGCAGAAGAGCCCCTGAGCACTACTTAGCAATAACTAAAAACATCAGTGTCTTACTAACATCACACCCATCCTAAATCTAAAACTCAGCACTGCATCATCTATTGGGAAGAAAAATAACTATCCCAGCCAAAACCAGGATACCCTGTATATTTATCGATCTATTAGATTGATAAACACAGATTATATGCACATATATACACATAGATATGCATCTGCATTAATTTAAACATATCTATACACCTAATTCCTTTACCTACAAAGAGTTTCAGATCAATTGAAAACATCAATAAATGAAAACTGTAGAGAAAAAAAAAAAGACAAAAAAGCTATATTGAAGTATTTCAGATGTTATAAACCCAAATATTTATGCAACTTTTAAAAGCATTAACAGTAGCAGAAAGGTTTCCAAACCAAACTTCTGTCTATTTCAAAGGACTTTAAGCTTACAAATTGAATTCTTCACCTAATTTTCTTTGATATCAAGACACAGTCCTTCACTAGTTCAAATTTCCTCCAGGGAAGTGTGATTTAATCTTCCACAAATCCACCTACAGTCTAATCTCTGCACTGAGATCTTTCATTATTACTCCTGTCTTCTACAAATGTGAAGTCCTGACATCAAAGATTAGCTTTAGAATTCATGACAGATTTATATCTTTTTCCTCCTCACCCTTGATGAAGTTGTGGTATCAACCGAAAAAGCAAGGAAAGGAAGACGAAGAACAATAAATCCTTCCACAGAAGCAATTTCATCCCTAATTTTAAACACTCTAACATCATCGCTTTTTTATTTCCACATTTGTGTTAAATTGCTATTTTCTTACCTTGGTGCCAATTGCAATAATAAGATGCTTAGAAAGTTCACTGCTATCAAAGCAGTAGGGGCACTTTTCCATGCATGCGGCGAGTTGCTGGTGCTCACGGATTGCTTTTCTTCTTTGTACTTCCTCCTCTTCCCCACTGCGTGCTCTCTTGGCTGCTTTGGAAACAAACATGTCATCCAGAGTGTAGTACTCTCTGTCAGTTTTTTCCATGAGCTGAAAAGATATGCAGAAAAATTGCACATATTTATAAAACAGCAAGAAAAAACACTTAGCTCTTTGTAGTATCCTTCCTTGAGAAAAGCATAAAGTACATAAGCAGTAGTATTTCTTCCTTTCATATGGCATCTGCTGCAGATAGAATCATCAGGTACCTCTCCTGAGAGCAGTCATACACAATCTTAGCACAGATATTAAAATATAGATATGTGACAGCAGTGAGAAGACTATATTACTATATTCCATTTCAAATTAAGGGCTAGGTATTTCAATATTATCTTGACATAACTTCAGCTATCTTTAAATAGATGCACAATTTTATACATCATTTATATCATATATTTTATCCTCTCCCTTCTTCTCCTCCTCTCCTTTTATGACTACCATTAAATCATCTTTTGTGAAATAACTAGACCATGACTCTGCACTTCATATTCACATTCTGTGAAAATATGCCAACAGTTATTCTTACCAAGTGAACAGGATTAAGCCATTTTGGGAAGAAAACAGTTTTTCGGAAGAAAACAGCCTTCAATACTAGGTCTTTCTGAGTGCACCTGTTGCACATCACAACAAATCTTAATATATTTTAGGATACTGACTAGGGTAACCCTAGCAAAGGACTAATGTTAACTGAAGACATTTGGAAGGAATGCTATCATAACTGAAGCACAGATTCCAAATGAAAGAAATTCTTCCAAATATCCCAGGCATAGTTTATGTAGATAATCTGATACACACACACACACGCAAAAAAAATTAAAAAAAAAAAAAAATTAAAAAAAAATAATTTTTTTTGTAGACTATACAAGTAACTTTCCCAAAAAAAGACAAAGACAATAGCTCTTGCTTTTCCCAAATACTGCAGTTCTCTAACACAGATCAATACCTTATTTTAAACATGCTCAGTACTTTCCTTATCCAACAACTGAGGAGGAGCCTCCTTAATATTACTTTATTCAGCTATAATACACTTAACTGCTTATGTGCACTTCCTACTGGAAGACATTGCAGACTAAAATCAACAGTTCAAGAGTTCAACTCCATTTCAACTCCATTCTTCTTCTGTCTTACTGTAATGCTGTAATTCTACATTTAACAGAAAAATGAGACTCCTGAGATTTAGAAAAAATATATAGTGGTTTGGTTGTCTAAAATCAAGTCTCTGTAGTTCTGTCACATAAACATTAAAAAGGTAAAGTTAGACGTGCAGCAGAAGTACTGCTTAGAGAATAGCAGCATTTTGTTATTACTAAACATAAAGTTTGGGGTTTTGTTAAACTAAAAATTCTGCCATGAGAATGGAAATACACAGGAAACATGACAGCTGGCAGACTAGAAAGGAAAGGAAGAGCGGAAATCACAACACTTTGGCTATCAGGAGTATCACATGTAGCACAGAATACCATTACTACTTTGCTCTGCTTGCACTTAGAAGTAGTCATGGAAATTCCTGGTTTGTTTTACAAAACCTCTTTTAAATAACAGTACTTTTCAAAATACTCCACAGAATCCCTTGTGATAAAATAAATATTCATCTTATTAAACAGCCTGGACGATGCCTCTCTTCAAGATGGATAAATTGCGGTATACAACACGTTATCTGGGAACCAAAGCAAAATTCTTAAACACAAACTGGCAAACTTTTATAAAGTAGGTGCTGTCTAAAATTCAGATTTTGTTTCTTCTGGTCAGTCATGACCAACAGATCATAGAACCATACAATGCTTTAGGTTGAAAGAGACTTTGAAGATCACCTTCCTCTAAGCCAAGCTGCTCAGGGTCCCATCCAGCCTGGTCTTGGACACTCCAGGGATGGGGCATCCACAACTTCTCGGGGAAACCTGTTCCAGTGCCTGATTTCCCTCAAAGTAAGGAATTTCCCAGTAATAATTCAACTAAATCTACCCTCTTTCTGTCTGGGGCCATTACCCTGTGTTATATCTGCCTGTGTGAAAAGTTGCTCTCCCTCTCTTTTCTAATCCCCCTATTAGGTACTGGAAGCTGTTATTAGGTCTCCTTTGAGCCTTCTCAGGCTGAAGAACCCCAACTCTCTCAGCCTGTCTTCATAGGAGAGGTGCTCCATCCCTCTTTTAAAACATTTATACTTCTATTTGTAAAATAAGGTGCCCAGTGAGTTCTGACAATTGCATTATTTGGCTATAACTAAATCTCTCAAAAATAAAGGGGATTTGAAAGAACAAGAAGAAATCATTCTCTAAAATGCCAGAAGGAAAGCAAGTAATCATTTAAAACCTGATTTCTTTCATACATATATTCTTCCATACTAAAGACAGAGCTAGTATACTTCCAAAGAAGGAACTATGCTGATGTATTAGAGTTGCTGGAAAGCTGCTGTTCTGCATCATAGGTGCAGCATCACACCTGCTAAACATGAAAGCCAATGCATTTTGGAAATTGTGTATTTAGTTCCCTCACCATGATTGATATCATTTGGTATCACCCTTGCTGCTCAGGTGCTGCACAGAGATCAGAAAGAAGTAGGAGTCATTCTGATCTATGAGTTTAAAGTTGGGATGTCATACAATACATCACTGAATTACCTAAAGCTAACAAAAGAAATTCAGGTATCTATAAGGGCAATTCACCTGAAATCCTTGTTTCTACCAGACACTGATCAAAGCCCACAGCTGTGCTAAACTGACATGTTCATAAGACAGATCAGCTCTGCAGTCCCCAGTCTTCTTTTTCCTGCTTCAGTTTTCTTTATTCTGGGCTTATCTGCCACATTCTTCCTCCATACACACCCTCTTTTTTTCCAGCTTTTCCTTCTCTTTTGGCAAGCACGGATGAACCAGAGGACACAAAGGCAGCTTTAGGACTCTTAGCACCAGGCAAAATGACACAGCCTCCCACATCTCATAGCATAATTGTGCAACTATGTAATTTCTACCATCTATCTGATTTTCCACAAGCAGGATGCAGTTTTCATTTAACCAATAGAGAAGAATCACAATTGTGCTTGCCCTGGCCAAGAGAGGCCTGTAATATACAAACATTTAAACAGCAGTCAGGGAAGGCATCCACACTTATCCCAGGAGCCCTCAGGGCTTTCATTTGGACAGCTCAAATACATGCAAGTGTGGCTAAAACCCAAGACAAGGGGTGAGATCTCTAACCATTCAGCACAGGAGTTTAGAAAGAAATCAGAATCTGACTATGCATAAATTAGAATAATTTGAGAGAGGGAAAAATTACAGTGTTGTATTTTCTGATTAAATCCTTATCATGATAATTACCATGAATAATATGAATATATTACATGAATTATTTCATTACATAACATTCTGTTTACTAGATAATTGAAGTCCTTTTTAATTTGTTACGTTAGTGAAGCCATCAGGCACCATGTCATGGGGCTACATCCTAAAGTAATTCTTGCAAATCTCTGCAAGGTACACTCCAGGGTCAGTCTCATTTTTCTGCCAACCTACGTTCAGGTCACTGGAACCATATCTCATAGCTTGATTTTAAACCAATTCTGTTTTTCTTAGTCCACAGTAAAACCCCTGGAGTCTTATACACTGCTGACTTCCTACACACACTCCACCTCAAGCGTGCTGCACGTTGTGTCTCTCATTGCTCCCCCTGCTGCTATTACTTGCTTTTTGGGTGGCCTCTTCAAATAAAAAGCCCTGCTAAAGAATTCAGTATCATTGTGATACTGAAAGGAAACCTTAAGAGACAGAACTCCTAATGATCGAGATTATATTTGTATAATACCTTGAGTATACTTTTTTCCCCTCTTCAAATTTCCTTTGAAATTTGAGGATGAAATGGGAAATTCTATTAAACACAATTAGCAGAGGAACAAAAGATACCTGCATGGTTCCAGTGCGGGTTATTTTCAGCTTTTTTGTACTGTTTCTTTTCTGCTTATTTTCTTGCTCCAATTTGTATGCAACTATTGAACTTCTGCTTTTCCTGTTTCCTTGCTAACGTAATCATAGCTAGAGTTACTTCCATATAAGCTAATAAAAGTGCATCTGCTTGAAAAATTTCTGGGGAAAAAAAAAGTCTATAGATTGTATAAAATGTATCAGTTTGGGTTTAAATTGTCATGGCAACACTGACGTCTTTAAATGACAGAGTTAATATTTGTGGAATGTTGTATCATAATACATTTTAGGAAGCTGCAAAGAAGAATAATCTATTATTTTAGAATACAAACCTGAGTGATATAAGAATACATCTCATCACATTCAAATTTATTCAGCATTTAGCACCTATTCTGAACAACAAAATCACCTCAGAAAGGTTTTTCTGATCTCAAATAGTATTTGCTTAAGACAGACAAAGGCAGAATTTTATCATGTAAACGTTATTACAATTCCAGTCTCCCTGTGAACACAGACATTTGAATTTGTAGGTTTAATTCATCATATAATTCAGTGAATAGGCATTTTCAAAACCTATCACCACACTGAATTACAGAATATTTCAAACATAGTATCAAAGCATTTTAAGATATCAGTGCACGGAGTTCTTCTAAGGCCTGTGTCACTGACAAGAAAAGATTACCCATCATGTTGGTGAGCAAGGTAGTTCAGGATTACCTTTGAGTAGCAGAAGTCAAGCAAAAAACAGATGACAGAGGACTGCTTAATGCCTAGGGACCAACCTCCTTTTTGTTTCTGCTATTTGAAAGGAAAACTGTAGATTTTGCTAAAAGTAGTTATTAGGACAGATAAAACTTCATATAAAAGTCAATGGCATAAAATGTAAACCAAACAAAAATAGCTTCAGCCATAGAATCTACCATTAAAATTCTGATTAGCATTTCACTTTACAGTTATTCCTGGCCATAATTTTAATGTCTAGGAAAGACTGTCCTGCACAAGTCTTCATTTGCAACACATTTTGTAATTTTAACATAATTCTGGAAGAATCCTAAATGCATATGCAGCCATTTAGTACGGGCCACATCTACACAGTTCTTACTGTTCCCAGGTTTTATTTTCTAATCCAGCTGTCACTGCTATTGACTTGTTTCCACATGCAGGAATAGCTTTAATTTTGTGTCCACACAATATACACAGAAGGATGTTTAGTGCATTGAATTGAAATGTGGCAGAACAAGGTGTTGGAAATTATTTCTCTTGGGTTATCACAGTAATTTTTTACAGCAAACCACGCACGTGATCTTTAAGTAAATGTAAAAAGCAACAGGGCACCAGAGCTTTGCTGGCTTTATCATGTCTATTAAACATTGCACTAAAATTGCTTCACCATGTGAAGAAGGAGAAGAAAAAGGTTCATTACATAACAGTAGCAGCAGCAGCAACATTTTGCATTTTTCACTTTGGCTTCTAAGCTTTTTTCAAGACTATTATTTTGGTTTATGATGATGGAAATGCAAAAATGTGAACAGGTAGATTTGCACAGCAAGTAAAAATGATAAGGGTGAAAGTAATTTTCCATTTTACAGACTTTTACAGAAGCAAGGAAAGGCAACATGTAAATTTGCTTTTTGCAGACCTATAATACCAGAATACCTCTTGGCTAAATCCATAAAGGAAGGTCAGCATTACTAATAAAGCATTTTATTTTTCGCTGCTGAATTCCTCTTAGGAATTATTGCAGATATTTTAAAATAAAATTAGTTTCTGGACAAAATTAAAATGTTCTGATGAACAACACAAATTAATTGTTCTCTCTTTCTTTAAGTAAAATATGAAAAAAGAAAAAAAAAATGCTTTAGTAGAATGAATATATACAAATACAAGGTTATTTCTCTTGAGGTAATGTTCTAGGAATCTGACTCTAAACACCCACTAGAATCTACTGACATAAGTGAAAGGATTACATAAGTCTTAACAGCATGAATTTGGGAAAATTGAACCACTTACAACAGTCAGGGGCTGAAGAAACTAAAGACAGGGTACTTAAAGCTATCAGTAGTGAAAATCTAAGACTTCACACATATTTTGTACCCTACTGATGTCAAAAAAAAAAAACAGTTTTCCAATGTTTTATTGACTTTTTTCGTATCCTAAAGTCATACTTCTACAACAGTGAGTACCAAAACCACTTTCAAAGGTGAAGAAAATAAAAAGTAGAAATAGTGATTTAAATAGATGTTTTTTTTTTTCTTGAGACATAACAGTGAAACATGAACAAATCAAACCCTAGGCTTGCTTTTTTTTCCATATATCAAAAAGATTAGTGTTGGGTTTTAAAAAAGTTTTTTTCACTGCTGTAAATTAAAGATTTGGGCCTTTTTCATGGTATTCATAAAATTGACATAATAACATGCATGGGATGACTGTGGGAAATGCAGCATTTCAAACTGCCCACATCAGCCACCTTCAAACAGAGGCCAAAGGGCAACAGGAGGTAAAAGCCTCAAGCACAGCAGGGTTGTCTTAGAACCATGACTACAAAAATAATGGACAAGAGGGCAGTGATAAGTTGGAATCTAAATTTAAAACAAAGACTCAACAGGTAAACAAACAGCAAGGAGACAGCAAAATCCCTCCATCTCATCTCACTGAGCTCTTGAAAAAAGGAGAGGCGGGAAAAAGATTTAGTAACTACATGTACAGCTTGAATATTGCAGATGTTTAGTCAATCTAAATGAGAGTCTGGCATGAGATAACATACAGACTTTCACTTCCCAATGGGATTAGACAGAGGTTTCATGAAGACAGACTTTGGGTCTACATACTGATATTTCTTCCAAGTCCCATTTAAGAAAATAAATCCTTTCATGAATTATACCCTTCTATTTCAACATCCCCTCTCTCTACAAAACTGCAATTATGTTATTATCTTCAATAACAACTAGACTGTATTTCATTTGAAATACCATTAAAGCACTAAATATCAGTAACACTGATCTAGAGCAGAGCATTCAGCTGTGCAAAAGCCAGAAAACATGCCAGTCTGTCGTTCTCATTCTGTTCCCATTTGTGAGAGCAGCGCATATTTTCTCCATCCTCAACAGCCATGGGGCTGGAAGTTTCTTTTGGGCACGGTCTGGGAAAGTGATAGAAGCCCTAGGAAAATCTATGAAGGAAATAGTAGTGCCCTAGACAATTCACAGTGATTGGATTAATGAAATTATTTAACAGAATTTAAGGGACAGGATCTCCTTTCTCCCATCCCAGGTAGGATATAATTTGTAGACTTGCAGCAGTTTCCTCCCACCACTCTTCTGCAATACGACAGATTAATTTTTGTGAATAATTTTTTCATTTCTCAAATGAAGGCAGAAAGAGAAAGCAATTTGTATGTGTCAAATCTGTGTACTATGTTATCACACTAAAACTGGCAGAAGAGGTTTGTTTGCTAGACTTCCTGCTGGAATAAAACACCTTGAAGAAATGACTGGAGAGATGCAAGAATTTTGAAGACTAACTTACTGAGCCCCAGATACTCCATGTAGTACAGGCTTATAAAGTACATAAATAATCATCTGGAATATCTGAGATCACACCCAAATTTTTCAGACTACTGCCAACACTTCAGTGGTAACACTGATCTTGTGCTGTGAGTAAGAATGCATTCTACAGGCATGGAAACCTCTGGGAGGCCTAGGAGCCAGTTTCGCAATCTAAGATCAAGAAACAACCATATCTGGAAAAGACCATCACATTTTGTGGTGACAGGATCTGGGAATCACCTGCACAGAAACTACCAAAAGCATTTTAGATCTTAACAGCAATTGGCATCTGAGATGCTTCTTTTTATGAAAGCTGAACAAAAATACCTCCAAAACCTAAATATGACATTGCATAGGACTGAAGGACTACATTACCATGAATTGCAACAGTAATGGCTTTGACAAAATATCTACTTTGATAACATGTTCCAATACACTTAGCCAGTAAATAAATAGTATGGCTCAATCTTAAAACGTTAGTCAATAAACTTGTTCTAATAAAATAATGTGATATAGTACATCTTTGCCTAGTACCAAAAAAGAAACACATTATGTAGCATCTGATCCAAAGCTCACTTAAGTTATTAGGAATTCAGAGCCTTCCAAAACTAAAATGAAGTATTTGCATAGGCTAGGAAATACAATACATTCTTGTAACATTATTAATAATCTCTATCCTTTAAAAAAAACCAAACAAAAACAAAACAAGAAAACAAAAACAAAAGCCAAAAAAAAAGAAAAAAAGATTTTGAAAGAAACATATTAAACCCAGTTGCTTTCTCACCCAGTGTGACCATTTTATGTTGCAATATCAATCTCCAGCAATGGCTAAAATGTATGGGGGAAAAAGCTCATAGAACTGACTCTTCTGCTACACGTTTACAGCATTTACTGTGGAAATCCTGAGCCAAAACCTATCTAGATCTCCCTATTCAATATTTAACAATGAAACTGTATTTCACGAAGCTGCTATATCTTTTTTTGCTCCCACTCACAATTAAGGCCTCCACTGCATTTCATGCTCTATGACACAAGTTCTACAATTACCTTCTACACTGAAAAAAAATCTCAAACCACTCCTTCATGTTAAAACTCAGTTCTGTGGCCACTTCCCATATGAGAAACAAAAATAGTTGCATTCTATTAAACTTTTATGCTAATTGTTCTAGTCTAGCAGCTGCCTTCTACCCATCCACCCACTCCCCCCAAGCTGAAGAAATTTTGTTTACTTAGGTTTTCTTCAAATGGCCACCACTCTGTGCCCCTGATTACAAGGTATGCTTTAATAGCTTCAGTAGCATTCAAGATATGGGTATATGGGCACCATGTATTCACTACATGCTTTAAAATGCTCCTAAATTCTCCCTTTTCATAACCTCCAAAATTCTGATTCTCCTTTTAATTACACCAGCACTGATATGATGTTTGCAGACTCACAACTCTCAAAACAAGCATTAACAGCCTCTTGTGTATATACAGTCATGGCCTCACTCAGCTTCAAGATTACCAACATTTTGCCTTTATCAACCCCGTCTTTCATCTGAATTTATTGCCTCAATACCTATTATGGGATCTCTTCCTTTTTATTTGAGAGTTCTATAGCATAATCTCCTGCATCTGAACTAGACATTTTAATTCCTTTTATACCCATAATGCCTTTCAGATGGCATTTAAAATAGGACAGGCAACTCACATCACTAAAATATGTACGTCTCTCCAGCGACTCTCGAAAGTGGATCTTAAGAATCAGCTCAGATGTTTCACAATGTTAGAAAAATCCCTGCTTTGTAGTTGGAAATTCTACAATTTACAATGACCCCTATTTTTGACAGTCCTACATAATTATGTAACCATAAAGAATTCCCATCTTCCTCCAGGCCTTCCCTTTACTCAGGCTTCATGTCCTCCTTGATATTTCTAATAATAACAGGCTTAATTAAAAAGTCATACACACAACACCTTACCTTTGATGCCATACGCATGAACAACGAGTTTTGATCCTCTGCTGTTCTCATCTTCTCATTTTTGACCAAATCCTTAAGGTTCATACTATCATCATCCTGAAAATACCTTACTCTCTCTTTATCTACATGAGTAGGCATCTGGAAGCAAACACATTAAAAATTAATATTAACCTAATGAGAAAGATCAGCTAAAAAATTCAGACCCTAACAATTTCAACAAGTTTAAAGAATCACGAATCAAGCTAAGCAGATCCAAAACAATTGGGGTAACAGCTCCATTTTATCTAAGGAGAAAAACATCTCTCCCTTCCTTCAATTGCATCAGTATGCCTAAATAAAAATACAGCCTCTTCCCAAAGTCACTATATCCTTAACATCCTTAAGGTATCAGAGCTACATTACCACTCGGGAAAGATAGACAGTACTTCACTGAAACAGTTAATCAGCTCATAAAAATGAAATATTCTAAACAGTAATTTTCATTATTGACATCTCTAAAGCTTTTGTAAAGTCACAGGCATCACTGAAACACAGTAATCACAGACAGTACTGAAAACTCGTGTGAATATGGTACCTCTGGGAAATGTTGCTATCTTAGACAGAGTGCACAAGACAAGAGAGATGTCCCTTAAGATTGGACTAAACTAAATTCTGAAGGAGCACAGGGAGTGGTCATTAACATAAAAAAGGATAGCATTTTCCAAAATGCAAAAAACATTGACAACAAATTCCTCACCCTCTTGTGTCTTTCACTTCTCCATAGCAGTGCTGTAAACTGATCTGTTCTACTAATCAAGAATGCTTGCTAGAATTATGAGGTACTGTCACCTCCCCTTATCTCAAAAAGATCAAAGTGCTGCTGTATTTACTGTTGGAAGCAAATATCCTAAGAATAAAACACAGCTTCAGCTTCCAAGCTTTTTATTGTTCCCCAAAGCACTTTGTTTCAAAGATTAGTTCATAATTATTATTATGATCAGTAGCCATATTTTTTATTAGAACTAAAGTGAAATTAGCCCCTGAGACCTGAGTATCTCAGGAAAATCTTTCTTAATTTGGAAATATTCAGCTCTGCTAATCATTGTTATTTACACAACTTTATGTAATATAAACTAAGAAACTGTGATAACTTTTCCTTGAACGTGCATGTAAACAAGCCATAAAGTGATCCCTTGGGAAATGTAACCTGAAAACAAACTGAATATATGCTTAATAAATATGTACTCTAATACTTAATTACAATCATCTTCCAAAAGGAACTTTTTAACTACCTATTGACATTCTGATAAGCTAGTCATTAATTATGGCATCATAAAAGTAAAACTACAAAATCATTTAAGAATTGCAGTTCAACACTCAGATTTGTAAAACTTACCATCTGCTGCTTTCTTCGTCCTCCTTTTGGCTCCAGTGGCTCCGTTGGTCCCATCACAGGCCATGCCCTTCCACTTCCATCTGTTCTGACAAGGACCACTTGTTCATCTTCTTGAAGGCTTGAAGCCTGTGTCAGGTTTTAAGACATATTTTAAAACAGATGGTACAAACAAGCCAAACGAAATACCTAATCCATATTAAATAAATTTTTAAAATCCTAAGGATTAAGCAACAGATTCTTCATATTTTGTGTGTTCAGTATAATTCAAAGCAGACAGTTTCACCTTAGTGAGGTATTCTTTTCACATTCAAAAAGGAAAAAGCATTAAAAATACATTCAACTAGTGAAAAGCAGAGCTTTTCTTTCCAAAAGAATCAAGTTTGTAATTTTGTTTTTTTGGCATAAAGCTTTATCTCCAGAAGACACACAATGTTTCTGGAAGAGTTAAACAAGTAACATTGAATTAATATACACCACCATCATTATAATGCTGTATTCCTGAAAATCATCTGAAAAGCTACAGCCCATTACCACTTCTTTTGTGCACTGGGGATGTGGAAAACGACCACCCTCACCTCAATCCCCCAAAAAGTTATAGAACCTGTCTTCATTAAAAGTCCGTCATAGGGGTGTTCTCAAACTTAAACAAAGACATATTATATATACACACACACACAGGGGGAAAAAAAGGCAGAAATTCCTCACCAAAAAGTAAGTATTTCACTATCCAAAATATTAATAATAATTTTAAAAATAATTTAAAAGCCTGTGAACTTCCTCATTATACTCCAAAGATGTTTAGGTAAGTAAGTTGATTAAATTAGAGCATATAATGGGGTCACTACTTAATCTGATGATATTAGGACAGTCTTTGTCAAATCTTATAAACAACTTCATTAATCTCCATTTCACGCTATTTTTTACCAAACTGCTTTCCACCTGCCATCCTTGCCTAAGGAAAGCTTGTCCCAGAAACCCAAATAAAGTCTGGAAAATCTGTACATGCTGAAGTATACTTCAACAGCTTAATTACATTTCTCCAAGGAAAGTCACATGAAGTTATAAGTTACGGACCAAAAAGCTGTCTGGGTAAGCCAGACTTCTCTCTTCTGTAACACCAACAGCAAATCTCATTTCGCAAAGCAAACCAAAATGTCCAGCACCACTCTGGCTCCCGTAACAATACTGATATTTTCAGAGAACACAACACAACTTATTTCTGGAATTAGCCAGATACATGTTATCTGTCCGTAACCTGTACCTCGTGTTCTTAAGGGCTTTTGTCCCTTTTGGGAGGGGGAGAAAAGCTGGTTCATCCCAATATGAAAAAAAGGCTGTGTGCATTCACTGCACACATGTCATGTGATAAAAAGGCCACAGCTGACTGACTGAGACACAAACAGCCAGACTGGGGAGACCATGTTTTCAGGTCATCACTATGCCATAAAACCTTATTCACAGCAGATATGGAAAGCAAAGATGAAGTTAACATCAATAAGAATGTATCACAGGAAACTTCTCAAATGCCACAATTCCTTTAAAACTTGGGTAACTTTACAAGTTTGGAGGTTGAACACATAATCATGGATATTGCCTGAAAACTCAAAAATCCAGAGCATTGCCAATTAGTCTGAAATGATACAGACTTTTGCAGACGAAAAAGCCCCACCTTGTTCTAAACTCACCATACTCATATGTATCCCAAGTAGGGATAAAATGCTCTCCCAAGAGGACTAGTCAAATCCACACAGCAGACCCTTTAGAGTTTTCAGTGAATAATCTACCAGGTAACCACTTCTGAAGGGTCCTGTTTATGTGAAATCCTCAGTCAGGAGCATCTTTCCAATCATTCAGCTCCTTTTACCCACTGCCCATATAGAGTCTCCAAAAGGATGCTAACTTTACATCTCTCCTTCCCCACACCTTTGTGTTACTGAGACAAGAGAAAGGATGAACTTTTCCATTCCCAGTCGTCTCTAAACTTTACCTCATGTATACACGACATTTAAAAAATACAGATCACTAAAACCAATAGTCATCACAACAGCAGTGCTTCAACAGCTGCAAAGAGTAAATACCAGATTCTTCTATCAACTTACAAACATTTAGTTCCTTTTAAAGACATCCATCCCAAAATTCGTCTTCACTAAAATTTTTAATACAGACATTTCAAAAAAGGATGTCATTGATGTGCAGGCTGTTATTTTCCCAAAAGTTAATGGAATTCACAAGGTGTTCTATATGTCAGACTTTCTTTGCCTTTGAAGAAGGGCTCTAAAATACTAGATCCAAGCAACATTTGCACTTTCTTTTTTCTTCCCATTTCTGCATGCTTACACACTAACATACAGTTATGTTAGTGACAAGCAGCAGAAGAGTATCTTCTGGATATGAACCATGGAACAAGTTAGGATGGGGACAGGGAATGGAGAGGGGAGCAATAGATGTAATACGTACTGAACTCTTTGAGTCAGAACCCTTCAGATGGAAAGGTTTTGTCTGCTTTATGAGGGTTTGAGGTTTTTTCTACCTAATTTACAAGAGCCCTGAGTCCTGACATAAAGCATGTAATATTGACTGCAATGTATTTAGATTTAATATTCCAGAGGAGGAAAAAAAAGCAAAAAATTACAGTAATTTTTAGCTTTAGAATACAAAGTACAAAAAAATAGAAGTGGTCCTTCAAAGAGAGGTTAAAGGAAGCAGATAAAAGGATAAAATAATTATGGACAGTATGAAGAGTAATGTGAAATCATGTTAGAAATTAACTGCAAATGCATACTAGGTACCAAAATGAATCCAATGGATGCAAGCCAAACATGACTATTCAGAAGATTAAAGACATTATTAGACATAAAGACATCCAGAACTCAAAACCCTACTAAACAGAACTAACTTAAAAATACAGCATAATAGAAAGTTAATTGTATTAATGCAAAAAATTGATTTTTTAGGAGAATCTAATAATAATTAGTAAAGCTATTTCTAAACACATCAGAAGCAAAGAGCTTTCTGGTAGAAAAAGATGCTCAAGTGGTTACAGCATTATCAGAAGGCGACATTCGAATTATACATTAATTAATTGTATTTTATTCAACAACACTTTTTGAAAGAAAAAAAGAAAAAAAACTAGAACAAACGTTAGCAATCATTTTTAAACTGAAATATCAGTAAAAAGAGTTTTTTAAGTAAGCTGCCATGAAGTAATGATTTTCACTAGAGCTTCCAAAAAAGAATTCCAATATATAATGTCCACAGCCTTCAGCATACACTATATTCCTTAAAGAGTACAAAAATAATGGAAAGCAGCCAATACAATAAAAAGCTTTAAAATGTGCCAGTGGCTGATCCTGGTAATTCTGGGGCAATGTCTCTAACATTTGTAATGGACAAGCTCACACAAGTATACTAAAAAACAGACTTCCTCTACACTTGAACAATTACACCATACTGAGAAAGAGCCTTTGCAGGGAAAATCCACAACTCACAGAAGTAACAGACTTTTTCAAAGGAGTGTGGATATCAATCTAACTGTAAGAGTTACTTAACGCTCTCTTTTTATCTATTGATACTTTCTTTACCCTTGCATTCCCAAGACTGTATGACATGGTATATGGTAACACAATGTAGTCATTGTGATATAATAAATACTCATTAATAATTATGATCAGATAAATATTATTTCTTTCAAGAACAACATAAATTTAAAAACATATATCAAAGTACTTTTAATATACCTATCGTTAAATGTTAAAATTGAAACTGGATAAGAGGCTCAGTCACTATCCCTGAATCTTCTGATGATTCCAACATCAATGTGATAATTACAACTTCCAACAAACAATGTAATTTACAGTCTGAAATGAATAAAAATAATGTCTATTTCCAGAATGAGAGGGGAATTGTTTGTTGCCATTAATTAAGGAACATGACTTTTTACTTCAGGCCAATTAAATATGCAAAGTACATGGCTGCTCTCACCAAATGTAGAAACTGCTATACAGCAATTAACACTCAACTGAACAAAACAAGAAGACAAGTCTGGTTTTGAAAGATAAAAGCTTTAAATTAAATACATACATAAATAAGAGACAGATCTGAAAAAGATTCTTGAACTCTCCAGAGATTATCCCTGTTCCATAATCCAGCAAGAGGAAGTGGAAATCCTCTGCCACACCAGGTGCACAGCTTAATTTGAGGAATAGACACTGGAGCAGCTGAACAAATGGAGTAATCAGGCCAAGCATCTGAGATAAAATCCACTCAATTAGTACTGTTTTTCAATGCTAATAGCTAAAGGGAATAAAATAAATTGTAATAGTCAGTATATTGTGGGGAAGGGGACAACTAAAGCTAAAAAAAAATTTTTTTTTCATTACTGAGCCAACAAAAAGCTGGATGCTACAAGATTTGAAAGCTTTCTGCAAATGTTTACTGAGAGCTACATTCAAGTAGTACAAGCTTGGTAAAATGAAGGAATAACAAAGGAACAGTCTTCAGCAAGGAACTCTACAACCAAACGTCAAATCAGATGCTGCGTTAAGCCTGCCACCTGTTTCCTTTCCCCTACAGTCTCTAGCGAATGGAAATGCTTTGAATATTGCCTTATTCCTGTACTGGAAAAGTCTGTCCTTACTTTATAGTATCAGTAAGTGTCTAAAAGATATCTAGCACTTCTCAAGAGTGCTGGACTCAGCAATTTCTTTCATCCACTGCCTCCTGTTCTCTTCCATTGCTCCTTCTCCTCCCATTCCAGCTACCCTTCTCTTAGGCTCTCAAGTTGCTTTCACACATAATCACTGGTTACCCAAAGGATGAGTAAATCCTGTGTAGAAAGAGCATCTGCCTCCTTCAGTGCTGGCTATTCCGAAAGGCACCATGTCTCACATTCAGGAGTCATTCTACTCCCAACCTGGAGTCCCCAAGTAACAGGTTTCAAAGCATCTAAGCTCCCCTTCAGGTTCTAACATTTGTTGTGAATAGTGGCACTGTAACCTTCAACATAATGCTTAAAAAAATCAGGAGGTAAACCATTCTCTATAGCAAGACTGAGGCTTGCATCTCACAGGAAGATAAATTAAAATCGTGATGCACCAAGAAATGGGAAAAACTAAAGCAATTAAGTATAACTTTAAAATAATACCGGATATCAAGAAGCCACATAGCCTTGAAAATACAACTTTAAAAAAAGCTCTAAATATTGTTTGATACCCTAAAATTTTAGCTACACTTTGAAATGGTTAGTCACTTAGCCACATCCATGAGCCACTCTAGGTACGAGATGTAAGAAAACTTGTAAAAATGTAATGACTAGATGGCTTGTTTTCACAGCAAGAACATCTGACACAAAACATACATACTCAGACCATAAAAAGGAGAAGTATTTCAGCATGTTGATTCTTAAGTCTACAGATTTCTATTTCTTCTTATCAACTGATTTAACACAGGGAAAAGGTAAATTAAGCAGTAAAAATATGTAGAAATTTAACATGGTGTTGGAAGAAAAACAGAGCCAGAAAAAATGGCACCATCAGTTACAAGTGCTGCATGGCACTTGGATATGATTTTTGTCTCTGGTGTTAAAGGATACTTGGAAGTTTTTGTATTTTTGTATTCTTAAGAGTTTGAACTCTAAGAAGTTTTAGCCATTCTGGCATTTTATACTTTTTACATGTACTGAAATTGTAAGGTATTTTTCATCGTTTATTAATGACACAATTTCTCCAACATGTTTTAACCTCAAAAGCCAATTTCCTATAAATTACATTCAGGAAGATAAGCCACTTCAATATGTCTTTGCCTTAAGTAATTGAGTAATCCTCTCTTACTGACATCAACAAGAATATTCAGGAAATATACTAATAATTAATAGCATACACCTATTATTTTTTAAATGTATGCACTAATGATATGAAAGCTGTTCTGCAGAAGTATACTCCCTTCATTATTCCATGTTACATTTAGAGCTAGTCAAGTCTGTATGGAAAACACAAACTTTTGCTGGAGAAAGATTGGCACAGCCATCTTGCAGACAAGATTCAAGTGTGATGGAACAGCAGGAATCAGGAATTATGATGAGCTGAAAACATCTGAGAGTAAGCAGCAATGAGCAATCTGTTGCTGTATCTCCCCACCATCTGAAGTTCCATATAAAATCTCAGATTTTTACTGTGCATTTAGTGAGGATCACTAATCCCCAGCCTTCTAGTTTCTATACAAGTGTCTCAGCTATATTTTTCTGCAAAGCAATTTTAAATAATTTTTAAAGGATTCTTCATATATGGTAAGTCTATAAGCATTCCTACAGCTGTATTTAGGTTCTGCATTGGTTAAGTCAGAATGAAAGTTATGAAAACATATTATAGGTAAATTTTGACAACCAAATATTTTCATTGCAGAAAAATATCCGTGTTTATAGTCTCAATTCCCAAACCTAAAATTAAACAACCTGGCACACTTGCAATTTTGAATGTTAATTTTCAGGGTGATTTGGCTTTTGCTTTCTTTATGTTTGTTTAGCACTGGCTTGATTTCTTTTTAAATAAAAAACCCACACACATCAGAAGCATTATTTTCCTTCTTTCTTTCACTTCCTACTCTGAAGTACTGATCGCTATCTAAATTTTACACGTATACATACATAAACAAAAACACACACACCACCTTCCTTTGAGATAACTGTCTCTTTCTCCAAGGAATCACTGTCATTTTTAAGCTTTTTGTGAACAGGTCAATCTTGAAAACATATTAAAAAGAAACACACATTCTTGTTTTCCCCATTATCATTACTGGAACCAATAGAACATTATTTCAGGTTGTTCCACATCTGATTGCTCTCAGCTACTTACTCCTAATGTCACATGGTTTACTTGTCTCAGGATAGTAACTGCCCAGCAAATCATCCCTCTGGATAAAGACCCAGCATGTTCCATCCTGTCTCTCCTAACACAGAACCATATAAAACAGGATGCAACGGATGCAGTTTTATAGAATCAGAGAATATTAAGAGTTTGGAAGGGGCCTTAAAGATCATCAACTCCCAACCCCTGGCCATGGGCAGGGACACCTCCCACTAGACAAGGTTGCACAAGGCTTTGTCCAATCTGGCCTCGAACACTGCCAGGACTGGGGCATCCATGACCACCCTGAGCAACCTGTTCCAGTGTCTCACCATTCACACAGTAAAAAAATTCTTTCTAATAACTAACCTAAATTTCACCTCTTTCAATTTGCACCCATTACTCCTTGTCCCATCATCACAGTTCCTAACAAAGAGTCCCTCTCTGGCTTCTCTATAGGCCCCCTTCAGACAAGTAGGATTTGAGATCTAAACCAAGCTGTTTTATTCAGTTTCTTTTCTAAAAACCAGTGATAGTTCTTCAAAAAGAATTTTAAAAGTATTATTTATATTGAGCTAGTTTCCCTAGAATTCTCCCTCAGTCTGGAGTCTAATGAATCTCAGGAATCCAAATTAAACATCAGACCTTCAATACATCAAAAACTGCGTTCAGATAGGAGGTGTGGGAAACATAATCAACCTTATTATTTATACTCAAGAAGAATAATTAAATAAAAGTAGCAGAAGCACTTCAAGTACATGGAACTCTTAATATTATGAAGGTTTCCACTAAAAGATGAGCCCGACTTAAACCATAAAACTCACTAAATTAACTTTTCCCTGCACTACAAATCTACTTCACCTGAGATGCACAAGCAATGGTCTGGAGTCTGTTACTCTTATAGATGCAACAGGTAGCCTAGAAAAGGTTCTCTCCTTTAAAGCAGCATCATGTCAGCCATTGTAAAGTGAAATGCTGTGCCTGCCAAATTCAGGTCTTACTCTACAGATATCTCCTACGGCCAAGAGGCTTCACAGAAGCACTGAATAGTCTACAGTAGAAAAACACTCATACTAGACCAAAGACTGAAGGACTTCCACAGAAAATTCAGTTATTCAAATGAAGATTTTATGTGATTAAATAATTCATATTTTTCCTATATATTCCCAAATGTGTAACAGAAAAGCCTATAGCTGTTTCTATTTTTCAGAACTCTCTCCTTTAAAATAATCAGTAACACTATGCCCTACCATGTTATTCTGCTTAAAGTACCATCTTCCAGCTTTCATTCAATTTTGTATTGATTTTGTCTTTCAAATGCAATTCATCATTATTGAAAACTGTCGCCAGCATCTACTCAGCAGAGACTACTTTCTGTTCCCTGCATACTAATTATGTTCTATGGAATACAGAAAGAAGCTTAGGGTTGAGAAGCTTTTCTTCTAAGCCATACTTCATTTGGGATTGAAAACAGTTTTAAAAGATGCATACTCTTATACTATATTCATCCACCACCATGTTGCTGAACTAGATGTTCATGGTAAATCCCTTCCAAAGGATATATTCTATATTCTGCCTCTTCCTCATTTAAATTTTTACCTTCCAATTTTTGTACTGCAAATTATGTGCCTCAAAGGAGTGCTAATGTTCCAGATATAGTTTGTTAAATAAAAATATTGAATGAAAGTACAAATTACATCAGTTATGACTGGTACTGACAGTGGCAGAGGTGACATCCTCATAACCAATGTAATAAAATCTAGAGCTGTGTAGCACTTTCAAAACAGAAATACAAACTGTATTTAAGAGGTAAACTATGAACACATGGAAGTTGTTTTCTAAATGCTGAAGTCTCCATAATTTTCTGACGTCTCCTTACATTCAATAGGTATCATCCTCATCACCTATCCCAACACAGAAACCCTACGACACAGCAGCCTTCTCTTTACACAGTTTCACTAGGACTCAAAGTGCAGCCTTGCTTTCTCAAAATGCCCACGACAAATTAGACAATAAGCATCTGAAAATAAGCATAATTTCATTCTATCCCAAATTAAATCAAAAGTTTTTTTTGATTTCCATAGACCCTGAAGGTTGCCTCCTGCTCAAACTTAAAACAAGCACAATCTAAATGTGGCTCAAGCATTTAAGTACAATACCCATTAAGACCCCAAATTCCATTAACAGATAACTTAACTTAATTCATACTAAAATTAATAGGGTTACACACTTAAGGCAGCCTGCAGTGAACAACAGAGGGGTTCTATCCAAGGTGACACTTGTGAAATATATCACCTGAGAAACACAATGTTTTTAAACTCTGAACATCAGTGTTTGTACTTCACAACCACATTTTTGAGATTGCTTGGTGTAGAATTCTTGTCTAAGTTAAAAAAATTACAAAACTAGTCACTAAATCACACTGTAAAAGCTGTATTTGCCTCTACACTCTTACAAACAAAAGAAAATTATATAAAATTAAAATAGGATTTAAGCTAGCACTTTAGAGTCCCTTCAGTCTGTAGTTTCTTCATCACTTTAAGGCAGAATAAACTAGCACCTCTATCGAAAGAATTGATCCCATCCTCTGTACGGACCCCAGCCATTCATACACCCCCCTTATACTAGCACAAGTCTTCACTCAGTCATGCAGGGAACTGAATTGGGAAATTGATCCATGTCAAATTAATTAAGAAAAAAAACTTCCTAGGGAGATGCATTCAAAATTGCCTTCACTGCTTCCTGATTTATCTCCCCAGCTCTCCCAACAGAAATTGAAATAAGGCAAAGCCACATTTTAGGACCTCCCAGCATAACATTGGCCATGCTGCTCCGCAGAAGCAAAGACAGACCTGCCTGAAACAAAATGCTTCATGTTTGTTACTGGTAATGGAGGCAAAGTTATCAAACTTTGGGATCCATAGGATATCCATTTGGAAAAGCGTTTCTGTGGAAAACTGCTTCAGGTACCTCACTTGCAATACACCTGGCTGAAGTGGCTGAGGCTGGTGCTTGGGTAGTCTATGCCATAGAAAGGCTGAGTCCTGCAGAGTCAAACACACCTTAACAAATCAACTTCCCTTGTGTTATGGGATGGTTTCTGAACATCTGGGCTGTTGAGACACACAGTGTGACACAGCTGGCCCAACACATCCTGCTTGTGTCTCAGAAGTCAAAACCAAATCAAAGCTGTAAAATCAGTAAGAATACCCTGGCACCACAAAGACAGGGCTTAGGACAGAGAACCTGTCCTGTCCAGCTCTGCTGGACTTCTGACACTCAAACACCACGTAATACAAACTAGAAAAAGCCAGGAAAGATGCACAGACAAAGCATATTCATAAATATTTACATTTGCAATGTAAATCATTTTTGCAATCGTTTTGTAAGTCATTTTTGCAATGACTGTTAACTGTAAAAATCCTTTAATTAAAAATTAAGATAAAAATCAGAATATGGTTGAAGACCAGGCCTGGCCAAAATTATAATCCGGAACTTAGTACCTAAGGAATAGGTGTCCACCAACATTTCTGAGGCCCACCCACAACACGCTCTTTATTCCCAATTCTAAAATCTGAATGGATTTTTTCCTTTGTAATTACACAACTCCAGTCTGCTTTATTTAGGGTTTTCTTTACATATATGAAAAACTGCACTGCAATGGAGCAGAGTCTACCTGCACAGAGCTTTCGTAGCTTTAAATTCTTGTGAATTCAGGGTGTGAGACTTAAATACTATGGTCACAAGGTAGTCAGCAGAGACCACACATTATAATTCAGTTTAGTTTGTCTTCTAAAGACTGGACAAATACTAGGTGGTGTATGAGGTCTGACATTAAGCCTTTTTGGAAAAAAAAAAAAAGTTAGTGGCTTTTCAAACTCAGTTCACCAGCAGCTGAATTTTCACTGTGGAATTGGGGTCCAATTGAACAAGAATATTAGTTTTTGCCTGAGAGTTTCCTCTCCATCATGAGGACAGAGCTCATAACTTAAGATATTTACCCTGTTTCCTTATATCGGTGTTGGTACAGAAGAAGCTTTCTTACATTTCTTAAATACCACTCTTCAAAATGAATAACATTTGAAGTGCCAGCTTCTTCAGAGACAGCAGTTATGTAACAGCGAACACAGATCAGTTTCATTTTTAATGGAAGATATATATCCTTGTTGAGAAAATATTATGAGTAAAAAAAAAACCGCATTGAATTTGCTAAAGTACCATGGAGAGAGTTTTGTTTACCAGCAAAAAGTACAATTAAATTTGGACAGTCACTTGCCTGATGTCACACTTTCTAATGTTCCTAAGTACATCTGATATTCTCTAATTCAGCTGCTACCTCTATCATACCATGGCATTAGTACAAAGAAGAGAGTATTTTTCCACTTACCTCTCTGCCAGCCTTTGCTGGAATGTGTCCTTGAGTCTCTCTCAACTTGCGAGCTTTGTCAAGTTCTGCTTGAAGTTCTGAAGCTAAATCCTTCAAAGAAAGTGGTAACACTCCATTAGTTTAACTATCTTGAACTTTCAGGAGATTTTTCTATCAAAATGAACTATTTATTTCATTTTTTGTGTTTTGATATATCATTTTAAACTCTAATGACACAAAAGACTAAAGAAAACATGTCATTGTAATTCACACAACTCTTTATAGGATATAGCATGAAAAAAAAAGTTCAGAATAGAGGCATCTGAACTATAAGTATTGCCATAAAAAGACCAGAAAATATATTCTTAAACATTATTAAGTTCTACTAATAAATGCTTTCCATAACTAAGTATAGATATTACTTTCTGTATAGGAAGCTAAATAAGGAAGCCTGAACACACCATATCCTTTTTTTTTCTTGTACACACACACACCCACACACACCTTTACACACATGCACCAGCTCTATGGGTCTAGGGAAATATCTCTCAGAAATTTTTGCTATGAAGTTTCACATCTCTCTACACTCCATGTCCAACTTCTGCACTTCAGACCTTATTTTGAGAATTAAAATGTACAAGAGGTAGCAAATAAGAACTATTTAGTCTTGTGCAAATTGGTCTTGATGCTCCTGCTCCCTTATCCATCTGCCTAAATACAAGTATTTCAGAATATCCTGGATTGCTAGGAATTGCCAGCCTATCAACCTGTAAAGAATAGAACCATTTACACTCTAACCCCTCAGCCAGTTTCATTAATTGGACTCCAACCATCATGCCCATACTTGCTGCCCCAAAATTAAGTCATTTGATCAACAGCAGGCAGCAAATCAGTAACCAAAATAGATTCAGAATTCATTTGGCCCAAATGGCCAACCTCGAGCTCCAGCCACCAGGACATGCTATCACATAACCATCTGTTCTGGTGTGTGAGGATGAACTTGCTTAAACAAGCTGCATTTTCAATTTGGTTAGAAAAACACCATGAAAAATATTTAAAATGCTACAAGACTATTATATCTATTACATTAGCTATTTTATTATTTAAACTGTTGCTGTTTAGTTTTAGTTTGTGGTTTTTTTTTTAAACTAGGCTGATTCAGAGTGCATATACAGAAAACTGTATATATAAAAATAAAAATAAAATTGTAGTACTGGTTTCTGCCACATGATTTTGGTCAATAAACAAAATTATAGAATATTAAATGAATTATACTCTCCCCACAGAATATGTGTATATTTTCCATCAAATCACTTGCATTCAGTTCCTATCAGGCTGAAAAGAAAAAGACCAGATTTGTGCCCAAAGTTTTGTTTAGGCAATGCCACTGAAGCTGAGCAGTATCAGAAAAAAAGGTTTACAAATTTTTGCTGCTTTCCATCGGTCTTTGGAAAACCTTCCCCTAAACCAGTCACTCACAAATCTATCATATAATTACTTCATTGACATATTTTTCCTCACTACTGTATGTTTTTTAGTATTAACTAAGAAAACTAGAGATTAACATATGGACACATCTATTTAAATCATTAACACTATACCTTAGTAAGAAATACATTGCTTCAAGTAATTTCACTTTTAATTCACCTTTGAAGCTAATAACATTTAAAATAGATAGGATTTCCACATAACATACTGTTGTTCAAATGCTTAAAGCTACATACCCACATCCATGTCTAAAGTGTACATAAAATTTGTTTGAAAAGAAAATATTTATAAAATGGACACTTTCTCCCAACAAAATTTGAATGATCTGATAGGGACTTTAACAAGGATCAACACCATGTCCTAGTCCAGCAAAAATGACAAAACAAACTTGAGAAATATTAATTTACCATTAGGAGACATAACATGTTTTATATATTACTATAAATAAATATTTATTTATTATTTCATAAAGACGCAGATTTTGGTGTAAATATTATGTCACAAGAGGTAAACTAAACAGGTGCAGTAAAAATTAATCTTAAAAAAAATAAATACAAAAGCCCACAGTGATAGCATTTGCTTCTAAAAAATATGAAAGTAGTTCCTTAAGAGCAGCTATTCAGAGCCAAGCACTGGAAAAACACAGCTTAAAAACTAACAAACTCTGACCTTGTTATAACTGAAACTTCCAGACAGTACTACTGAAGGGAATTAACTCATTACAGCCATATTTAATGTAATAAATAAAACACATAAACTTCCAAATTTAGTGTTGCACAACAGTGAAATTCTTGTTCCTTCAGGTAGCTGGCTGAAACAAGGCACGTTAAACGTGCAGCTGTTTCTCCCAGCTCCACAGACAAACCTCAACCAGGGCAGGAACACAAAGCATTCCACAGCTGTTCTCAGCACAGAGCTGGCTGCAATGGCATATGCTAGTCCTTTCAGTTTTACAATTTCCATATCATAATTAATAAGCTTGCTTATACGGCAGAGCTATGGACCACAAGCACCTACTTGTGACAAAGCTGATGAAATAAGTAAAGCTCCAGACACTGTTTACCTTGTAACAAAGACATGGAGCTTTGTAGTTTTTACCTTCTCCCTTTTTAATAAAAAGACAATAAACACTATAAAAAGGGCAGAGAACAACTGGTTTTAGATACGCTACCTATCCTAAAAAGCCCGGGGTCCTGAATCCTCTACTCTAGTCTGTCTATGAACTATTCCATTTAAAATAGAAATTACTGTAAAAGCAGTATCTTCAAATCCTACAAATTCTGCAAGTCTTTATTTGCTTGAATCAATACCCTTTAAAAAAAATGAACAATTAAATTGCTGTGAGATTTGAAGAAAATTGCAGTAAATCATGACAGCTTTTCACAGTCATTACCGTGTCTCCCATGAGTTCTGCTTTCACAATCCTCGCTCCCAGTCTGTTCATCTCCTCTTCACTAAGGACCCGAGGCGGCTCATCCTTTGATGATCTGTAAAACACCAGCTGCACTAAAGCTGCAGAAAAACAGTGCAGTATTCACCTGTGTAATTAAGTATAATAAGCCTACTATACTTGTACATATGCTTCTATTGGCAAAATAATTGAAAACGACGTATTATAAAAATGCATTCACAGACAGAAGCTGCCAAGGACTCTGAAACCAAAGAGCTTGAATAAATTTTTTATGAGGTTTGTTTCCTTTTACTTTTGCGATCAACTCAAATGAAAAGCACTATTTATGAACATTTTTCCAGCATGAAAAACCAGTCAAGAGTCAGTAGCAGGTATAAGCAGGAAAAAAACAAGGAAAAGAGAAACAGAAAGAGTTATTTTAACCCACTCTAATTCTTCTTTCTGGCTTTGGCCATGCTTTTACTTCTCAGCTTCTGCAAAATCACCCATTTCTGTTTGTCAAATGCCTTCCACCTCTTGAAAATTACCTCTTTTCCCATCTTTATCTGCTCACAGTACAATGTTTGCATCTGAATATATTATGGCTGATACAGTAGAGTTTCCAGGGAAAATTAACTGGTACACCATTTTAAAAATATGAAGTCTCCCTAGAGAAGCCACAGCTGATAATAAGGAGTGTCGTACCTTAATGTTCATATTAAAAACTCAGCATATGACTTTTTATTTTATTTATTAAATAAGGACTCCAAGAAATACTGCAAAGACACATCAAGTAAGTTTGGCTCTTGTTCTCTGACCCTAGGAAAGACTAAAACCAATTAACTCTAAAAGCAAAATATCTAACACAAAAGATACGTAAGAGTACAGTTATGATATTGGTTCCTGCTGTTTGAGAGAGAATTCACTCACTACGTGATACGGTTAAACCCTGTAGGATTAGAAGAATGGGAAATCTTTGAAAATGGTGTCCTATTTAAGCACCAGATCTCCCCAGTTCTGAGAAAATTACCAAAGTTGCTTTTCTTTATTTTTCAAGATGTCCAATCCAAACCCCCAAATCTCAGCAGAATTTACTTTAATTTCATCAGAAACAAAACATTCAAAGATTAAGTTCCCACTTTTCCTTAAACTGTATCATTCAAAGCAAGGCAGACTACTTCAGAAAAGGGAACAAAAGGTGTTTATTAATTCCTATACTCTTTTTTTAAGTGGTGCTAGTGTTTGAATCATTGTCGGAACTTTTTGAGACTTGAGACATTGTTTTGATTTGCTTTTTATCTTGTCTCAAATTAAACTCTGAAGCAGTCACATTATTAAGTGTGACTTCCAGCAAACACTAGCTGATGAACTTTTCCTCTGGGGAGATCCCTTGGACATCCAATCAGCACTTTTAATTAACCCATGTCATAACTGTCCAAAACACTTTGATTTATAGGCTGAAGAAACTTCCTCTGTGCTTTAGAAAAGATAAAATTTAAAAGCCATACTTTCAGCATGAGAGATGAGGAACTGAACCAGCAACACCTATTAATTCAAGCCTTCACCTCAAAGATTTACTTTTTGTGACTGACAACACTACCAGAAGAGTACATGTATTACAGGTCTTGAAACTTTAGGAAGAAAAAGAAAGCAACAGCTTATAAATTACCCTCAACAGTTATCTACTGCACATATCAAAACCTGAAACGTTCTAAAAGCCAGAATTTTCTACAAAACACAATACAAAAGAAAAAAAATACTTCTGACTGAAGGAAACAGGAAGACAAGTTATTCACTATCTCAAAACACTGGAAATCTCAGGAGTTAAGAAGTCATCTTAGAAGAACTTGGAAATAAGTTATGTCAATAAGCAGAGGTTACATGGTTTTGCGGGCCTAAATAATCCTCACTTTACTAATGAGTCAGCTTAGTAATTGCATTGGCTAAGAAATATGATTAAAATATCAAAGAAGATGCACAATTGGGTTTAACAGCACCAGAACAGAAAACACATGCAAAAGAAAATATCAGCTGAACAGTTTCTACATCTAGCTCTCTTCTGTGAGGAAAAGAATTATCTTTTCTATCATAATAATTGAATTCTTTGAACTTGAGCAAGTAAACCACTTCCGCACACAATCTCATTTCCCAAAATTTGCAGCTTTGTGCAGTCACAATTACCATTGCACTTAGTAAATGTGGCAATTTTAAAAAGTTACTGTTTTTGTACCTGCAACTAAAAAAGTGAATCACCATAATTTCGCACAAAAAAAGGACTGAAAGGAGTAATCCTTGACATGTAAACTGTTGATCAAGTCTGAGACAAAGATTGGATCTAGCCACACCTAAGCTCCATGAGGAGTTTAGAAAGCATGGGTCTGCTCAGAACCTTGTGTTTCAATGGAAGGGTCCCCCTAACCCCTTTTTGTCCTCAGACTCTAAAATTGATTCCAAATCAATTTTAACTCAGTTTTCTTTTATTTTTCATTCATGTAGTAAACAATAGAGGGAAACCTATCACCAAACTTAAAGTCTAATTTTTATGACTTTTATAGATTTATATTAAAATTTTATTATTTTTGCTAATACCTTAGATGGTTACTCTTTGAGCAACCCTAAACCACTCATTAGTTAGCGACCAGCAGCCCCTCTGGTGCTGTGCTTTGGATTTCTCTGGAGACTGCTGATAACACAGCAGTGTTTTGGCTGTTGCTGAACAGTGCTTACACAGCCTCAAGGCTCCCTCTGTTTCTCACTGTGCACGCCCAGCAAGCAAGCTGGAGTGAGTAGAGGCTTTGGGAGGGGTCACAGCCAGGACAGCCAAACTGGCCAAAGGGCTATTCCAGCTACATAACGTCATGCCCAACAAAACAAGCCTGGAGAGAGCAGGCTTTCAAAAGTAGCTGTTGCTCAAAAACTGGTTGGGTATCAGTCTGCTCGCAGGAGGTGGTGAGGGACTGACTGCCTTTGCATCACATGTTGTTGTTCCTTTCCTTCACTTGTTAAATTGCCTTTATCCAATAAAGAGCTTTTCTTCCTTTTGCTCTTCTGGTTTCCCTCTGCAGGAGTGAGAATGAGCAGGCAGCTGGGATGTGCTTAGCTGCTTGCTGGGGTCAACACACCACACACACAGCAACAACCAGCTCCACACCTTCTGCCCCATCACCATCCCCACCCCGCAAAGGCAGGCAGAAAACCACTGTGGATTGCGCAGACCTTGTACCTGAACAAAGTCATGGACAAACCACGACTCAACAGGGGAGGAATCTCATAGGCTTTATTTCAGACACGCCATGGATAATTCTAACCAGAAGTTTACAGAGTGCATTCAACTGGTAAACACCAGGCACTTCAGTGCAATAACTATTGGGGCAATATGTAGGAGAAGAAAAAGGATCATTAAATTTGAATGTCTAATGTCTCATACATCACAGGTTTAATGACACGAGATCATTTTTTCAGAGTAACTAAAACAACTATAAAAATATACTCCTCATTTTCCAGCAAAACAGCACATAGGCAAACAATAAAATAAACAATAAAACAAGACATGACAAACACTTATGAATGGGACATAGTGTGTACAAACTAGTCATGCCAGAATGTGGAACTACTCCTGCCATGAGTTGTACTCAAGCTCACACTTTAAAAGAGAAACAGATAAAGTGAACATCATGCAAAAAATTTATATTTTTGCTATGAATGAAAATTCAAATTTCATTGGCTTCTATAAAAGTATAGCAAGTAAAATCTGGAAAAAATACCCAACATACAAAATAAAAAGAACTGTGTAGACTAAGATGCCTGTTTCTGGTTAGTCATGCAGTACTCATTAATTAACATTTTTTCTTTGGAAATACCTTATACATGAGGTACATAAGTACAACAAGTAGGAATAATTATAAAAAAAATAAATACTTCACTACCCTGCTATAAGAAGTTTTTCTGCAAATAACTGATATAAACATGTAAGAAAGAAGGAATTATATTTGATCATATTTCATTAAATACTTTTTTCAACCAAATTATATCATTCTTCTTACATACTCCAACCAAGAATATTTACTTATTCAGCTTTCCCAAGCAATTAAATAAAATCACCCTGACTCTAAAACACTTTTGCACATGCCTACAAAATATTGGAGAGATCTGAAAGAAAGGATTGGTAGTAACAACCACACTAGTCAAATCACCGGAAGAACCAGCAAGCTGCTAATACTGGAGAACAGGAGGCCTTGAGCAGAGCAAAAGGTCAGTTCTCTACAACTTACTTGTCTGACCAGCTCTCCTTACTACTCTCCATTGTCTCTCACAAAAGCAAGTCACAGAAAATTAAAATCCTGCTGCCTATTAAGTTTGTGTTTCCTTTCCCACTCCAATTAATGTGTCCTCTTCATCAGAGAAAACACACTTTCTTAAATACTTTCTACTACTTTTCATATGCTACTACTTTAGCATATGAGCTCATCTCACAAGTGGCAAACCTATCCCTGCTGTATTAATTATTTCAGTTTTTAGTCAGCATTTTTTAACGTTTTAAGATCATATTTTATAAATTCAATGACTGTTAAGATATTTCGCAGGTTTTTTGCCTAAGAGGCTAATTTTACTGCAGTGTGAACTAACATGAGAAAGAAGCAGAAAATAACTTATCATTACCAATTCTCAAATGTGCTGAGGAGACAGATCAGGTAGGGAATGTTCACTACTTCTGCTTAACTTACTTCATCTAGATGCCCTTAGCTGAAGGCTAAGACTCCTCTACCAAACTAAAGAGATCTGATATAATCAGTGTTTATACTGTCAAAAACGAGATAGAGCTTTTGCTATATTTTGCCTTGAAAAATACAGCAAATAAAAACCAAATAAAGATGTTCATAAAATACCTAGAGAAAGATGTTTTACTGTCAGATAAAATCTGCTTCTTCTCAGGGGTATCGCTTGCATGGTCCTGTCGCGACTTCTCATTTTCATCACCTGGAGCTCTTTTCCAACTTTTGCCATCAATTTGTTCCCTAGTACCTGATGATTTTTGATCAGATTTTAATTTCTCATCGTGTGTTTTGGTCCACAGTGCACTATCCTCACTGGGTTTCTGGAAACGGCTGCTCAAAGAGCTACGAGCCGAGTCCTCCTTGGAAGAGGACTGCTTTAACTTGGAGTCTCTGGATGCACTGTAAGATGATAAATCATCTTCAGATGGTTTCAAAAATTTGTGTTTCAAGTTGCTTAGAGATGAACTCTTTTCCTGATTTCGTTTTTCACTGGAGTATTTTTCTGCTTTGGAGCTGTAGCCCCTTAACACTGAGTCCATGCTACTGCGTCCACATTCCTGGTCTGCTCTTGACCCATCTCTTTTGCAACCCTTGTCTTCCTGTGCCCATCCTTTGCTATACTTCTCTCTGGAATAGCCCCCAAATGCGTGTCTGTTTTTATCATCTTCATCTCGTGTCATCTTTTCAATATGCTGTTCTTTCTTGTCTTTCTTCTCTTTCTCACTTTCTGAATAGTCAGTCCTCTTCCATCTTCCACTTCTATGATAATTTTCCTTTTTGGATGCAGCTTTTTCAGCTTCTTCTAATCGTGACTGAAATACCTCCACTGACTATTAAAATAAAGAACAAAAAAGTCATACCACTTTTATGGCCATGGTGTATTGTGTAAGTATTTTAAATTTGCTGTAAGATCCCATATATTAAAAACATTTAACAAGAAAAATATATAAAAGGTCGAATAGCTTTAAACCCTTCATCACTTGAGAGAGGCTTCAGAGGCTGTTTTTCATTGCTTCTTTTCACATCTTACTTTACACATTACGTACTTGTGCCTTGATATAAAAATAATCTTTTCCAAGCATCTATTAGTACGAAGAAAATTTAACTGAAGATCCTTACCCCATATCTCTCAGCTACAATTTCCTCAAAATTTCGCTTCTCTCTCTCAGCCTGCTCCTTCATCCTTTGGTATGATTTTCGCAGCCAACTTAATCCAGCATCTTCTACCACTGTAACTAGAGTAGAATACAATGAGAGGTTTTAGTTTAACATCTCAAGTAATTATTTCTATTTAACCTTATTCTGTATGTGACATTAAAGCTTCACCTAAACTTATTGTAAAAATTGAAGGAGTGCAAAAGAAAAACAGAATTAATATACAAATACAATTACACATTTTCATAAGTTAATGCTGGTTATACCTCAGCAATACCACTCATTTAATTTAAGCTTCTCTAGTTTATCACATGCAATTTCCAAGACAGAAGTGGCATATGAGAGGTGGAGTTTCTTTATGACATTAAAGAACCTTCTTGTCCTTCCCACATTCTGTGTCCATTCTTGGGCATACCCCTTACACATAAACAAGTGAATTTCCTTTCTCAGAAATTGAATGAGTAACCCACTGCTTCCCATGTGAGAAACCAGCAGTGGTCTTAACATTCTGAACACACACTCACCGATGCTTGTCAACTCTTACAGATCTCTGATATCTGTGACTCCTAAAACGAGACTAATGGTTTCTGGGACAGACTGTCCACAGGGAAAGGCTCTCAAAAAGCACAGACCCCACTCTTCTCTGTTGACAGAATACAAGGACCATTCTCACCACACAATAAATGTTTCATGACATTATGAAAAAGGTTTTTATTACTGTGTTTGCTGGAAATGGGCAGGATAACCCCGGGGTAAGGAAAAAAGTGAAATGGCTACAGAAATACTATTTTTTCACAAACTGCATCTGTAATGCACTTCATTTTGATGTGACTCAGACTTCTGTGGGTGAATACTTTAAAACTGTAATTTGTGCAATGGAATGAAAGGAACCAAATGAGTTGACAACAATTTATCTTGTCTTGGTTAAATCATGCTTTTCTTTAATTAGTTCAAAATGGAGAATTTCTGTAAGGAAATTGAAGGTCAAATCTTCACTCAAGATAAACCCAGTGAAGAGAAATTCTGCAAAACAACATACTATGATACTAATCCAATACCCACTATGGAATTTTCATCCAAATTTTACTTTATTACATATATAATTAATAATATATATTATTCATAATCCTGTTACAACAACATTAGGAGTAATTTGTTAGCAACACAGAGTCCAGAAATTGGAGACAAATTTAAGATTATGACTAAAAATTGCTCTTTACCTTTCTTAACTGAAGCTTCTTCATCCTTCTCTGGTGGCAAACCTGTACCACCATCTTTCCAATAGGGATTGAGTTCTCTCTCAGACAGCATGGCCTAAAACAGAAATAATTTTAATGTGTGCATAGCATATGGTTAGTATTTTATAGAATATCTGATAAATTTTAAATTTCGTGTGTGAAGTCTGTGTTGTATTGTCAATTCACCACCACCACTTTCATGGTCTAAGCATCTGTTGTACACATTGTTTGGGGTATCAGAGAAAAAGCAGACACTCTGGTGCAGAAAACACAGGAGTATAAACCTGCATATATGGACAGCAAGTAGTTGGGTGGGAGAGTCTACAAAAGTCATTCTTTTCTAAGATTAACAATACATATAAATTGTCATTCACCATATAATACATTCTGGTGATTTAAGATGTCCACATTAAATGGTCCTCCAACAACTCTGAAATAATGTTCAGGAAAAAAAATTGTGGAGAAAAAAATTTTTAGAACATTAATCCCTTGTCCAAAGACAATAACCAAGGCACTGCATACTACACAAGAATAGTGATCCAGGTCAGTCTGGTTCCCTCTACCACACAGCTAACTAGGAAACCTAATGGCAAGAAAGAGCCTGCTGTGAGATGCGAGGGCAAAGAAAATACATCATTATGTTTTCAGATCAGACTACGTAGCATTTAACAAGATAAATGAACAAATGAAGGAGCCATCAACTCCTTCATGTAAAAAGAGTTAATTCAATGACAGCACCCCTTTCTCCAGCCAGACCCTGAGTCACCCGTGTGTTCACCAACAACTGAGACATGAAAGGCACAGCAACTGCTCTGAGTTCTTTCTTTAGGAAAAAACAAGCCTCAGTACCCTACACTTTAGTACAGCAGCTTAAGGAAGCCTTTACCACACTAAACAATGGTGCTCTTTTTACACATCATGGAGAAGGCCAGACCAACAGTCTGTCATTGTTACTAACAGAACATAGTACTGACAAAAGTAGCTTTCTCCTTACCTAGAAGTTAACAGGCTTTTCTCCACAAGCCTGATGTATGAAGCCTTCCATCCAAACAGACCAATTTAATTAAAATCATTATCACATCAGGCATTAATTTTAATAACAATAAAGACTTAGATATTTGAACCAATTTATTACTTTATTCATCATACAAAATTTAGTAAAAGGCAGAAAAAAATTAAGATATTAATTCCTCCTACCTGCTCGAGTTCTTGAGCTTTCTGTCGTTCCAACACTTTTTCTTTGTGTCTTTCACCTTTGACAGCTGCTACTGATGTTGTTTTCAATGACATAAAGTTCAAATTCATCCATTCTTCTCTCTTTAAAATAAACACAAGGAATTAGTGTTCATAATTTCAACAAAAACATGGCTTATGTGCCAAACCAAACCAGTGCAACTACTGACAAATGTTGCTGACAATAAACAGTATAGGTTCTACAAACACATATGAAATACTTCAATGAAAAGCAAATATGATTTTAAGAACCCTAATCTTCCAAATTTTTAATACTTAAAACAAATTTCACGTCTCCCTGTAAAATGAAATACATATTTACAATGGTATTTAAGACATTAGTAAACATGCAGATTGTACAGACTGCTAATTATTAGCATAAACAAATACTGTACATCTCATTTAGCTAATTCTAATCTCATGATCTCTTACATACCTTTAGTGTATACAAAATCTGCAATCAGTATCTGAGCACAGTTCATACCTCAGATATCCAGGCACTAACTGCCAGGACCTCTGGCAGTCATCTGACCCCCACTCAAGCAGGGTCAACTAGGGCCAGTTGCCAATTTACTCAATTGTAGAACAGCCATCAAAATTATGAAGAAAAAAGTAACACATCTAGTCAAGACCTTTAAGATTAAGTCTTCAAGAAAACCAAACCAACTTTTTAAGAGCCTCAAAACCTGATAGAAGGAATAGGTGCTGGGCAACACTAAGAGTAGTGCCTTGTTAAACACTAAGAACTATTAGGTAGAGAAGTCTTCCAATCAGTGGAAAGTCGCATTTACACTGCTAAACAAAGACATTTATCTGCAAAATAGGTTTTGCCCAACACTCTGCAAAAGAGTTCCCAAGAAACCTAAGCACGTTTCACAAGCTGAATTTATCTCTGGAGTAGCTGTGAGCCTGCCCACCTGCAGAGAAGGTTCTTTCGCAGCATCTGGGTCCGTGTTGACCTTCCAAGCTTTTTCTGTGTCATCTGACTGTGACACATTTGACTCAACCCATTCAACTGAAGAATCCTAAAAAGAGTTTAATGTAAGGAATAAAAATAATACCTTAACACACTACTTGATAACACGCAATACTTAGCAATTATATTGATAATCAAAATTAATGCTGATCAGCATTACTAATATAATACTCTATAATATTCAAAAATACTGATAATAAAACCAGAATATTGATATTCCCACAGAAGATTGTTCCATCGTGATCAAAACATTTCACTTCATAAGCACATCACAGTATGCAACACCAGCTCATACTGGCAGTTTATCTGCAAAACTCTGCTAAAATTAAGATGGTCAGAATAAAAACAAAACCAAAACCAATTGGGTTCATGACATAACAAAAACAAAACTTTAAAAAATCTAAATGCATTACTAAGTATGTTTCACATTTTAAAACTTCTATCAGCTACACAGCACAATATAAAGCATGGTACACGCTATTGCCTGCTATTTTTGTATCCAGCTTCCTACACTTGCACTTGCAAACAGTGTACTGAGATTTTTCACTTGAACCCAACAGGACTACATTGAACAGAGTTTCTTTGCTATTCATATGAACCTGTCTTAGGACTAAAAGACTTTGGATGGAAGTTACAGCCAGGACTGTGTTGCATCCTAGGAGTCCCTGTTGTGATCTGAAGGGTTTTGGTGACTCCCATGGAGAATGTGGGACATTTGTGCCTTTGGTTACTTCCCACACTGATATTATAGTTTATCTCTGGTATTAACTGCTGAAAAATAAGTCTCATTAAATGGATGTTCTTTCACTCCATAAAAGCGACTCTGAAAATTAAAACTAACAGTGCCACCCGACTTGCACCAAAAATGCTGGGAAGATGTTTTCCACAATGTGGTCAGAAGGTAGCACCCAGATTTCAAAGGCAATCTCTGCACCGTTTTGCCAGAGTGCCCCTCCATCTGAAGGCATGTCCTTACAGATTCAAATGTACAAGTCCTTCAGACCCACGTACAACTCCCGTGTTGTTGGGAGTGTCCATGGTTAAACATCTGTGGAAAAAGGCAGAGGTGATTCGTGCTTAAAATCAATGTCAAGTATTTGCAATTTTAGACACATTTTTCTATCATATACCACAGACTACAGGGTATCTATGAAATTTTCCTCTCTATATGAGAATGAGGATTTTGCTTTTCATTTTCTCTCTGCTGAAAAACTATAAATCCCTTAGTTCCTAATGAGTGGATTTCACAAGCTCTCACATAACAGCCTATTTTAAATTGATTAAATACTCAGTACATTAAAACTGACAATTTTTGCCGCAATTTTTCCCAACAGAAAATTATAAGAATGAGCTTTAATTCTGCTAACTATGCGTACCCACAGGGACTAAAATGGTTCAAGTTTTAAGACTGTAATTTGAATTATTTTTAAATTTCTTACTTACCGAAGAACTATCAGATAAGTCATCCTTCTTTTCAGATTTTTGTTTCTTACTTTTCTTCTTTTCTTTCTTAGCCTTTTTGGAATGTTTATCCTTTTTCTTTTTTTTCTGCACAGAACATTCCTACAAGTTAATGTTTGCAAATGAGATCCAGTAAACAAAATCAGCCATATACAAAAAAAAAAAAAAAAAACCAAAAAAAAACAGACAAAACCTACTGACCAAACCACACTGCAGAAAGGTAAAACACACATAAATATCTTTTAGTTTTACTACCCTCTCTCTCTTCTATGCAGGAGGGGTGGGCTGAGGTGGTAGGGGAAAGGACTGCATATCTCACATCCATAATCAATTTTTCTTCCCCCTCTCAGTATCTCTTTTACTGGAACTAAGGCACTACAACTAAACAGATAATATTCACTACATTACATTTATTCTGGTCAAACCTATTTCTTCAGGTATCGCTACATTTTCAGTGAACATCTTTCCACTGTTGAAATATCTGCACATTAATATGATGTGATATTCACAGGCTCCATTAAGGCTTCTCCTGCGAATGACCACAAATGAGACTGCTATGAAGCCCTAAATCCTACAGATTTCTTCCCATGGGACTACCATTGTTTGATAGCACTTGCTTTTCTGCATTTGGTAGAAATTAAAGCTGGAATTGAATGACAGCATTTTTTCCTCTTGGAGAATAAAAGATAATGTCTACCTTAAAAAAAAGTTAATATCAAAGCATAAAGAAATCAGAAATTGGGATGCATTTAAAGGTCGTCTTAAAGCCCTCAGAGTCCTCTGTTCATGCAAACATGCTGTAAAGTTAACAATCCAATTAAATTATTTACAATTTCATCACCTTTTCCAGTGGTTCCACACGTTCATTCACATCAGCAGGCATCCATGTATCTTTACCTCGCAGCTTGCAACTCTCCTTCTTTTCATAACTAATTTTGGCCTAAGATGAACAGAGAAGAAAAAATAACGAGGTGGAGCTCAGTAGCATTTCCTTACAGACATACCTGTGCAAGCCACACTGACACAACCACACACAATGTTGAGAACTGCATTTCAGGCTTCAGAATGTTCCTCCCTTTCTAGCTACAGAGATAAAACTAGAAATAATTTTACTACTTCTTCTGAAAAAACAACCATCACTACAAACAGTTTCAATTCCTAAAAAGGATTTTTATAAGCCATATCAATAAAATAATTACTTTTTCAGGCTCTGAAGTTCACTCTGTTATGTTCAGCATAAACGTGACATTGAGAAGCAAGTTTACTAAAGTTTAACTTGTCTTTAGGAAATTTTTTATCCCATATATCATATGCCATATATCACCATACCCTGATTAAACAGGAGGAAAGTTATTTTATATTATTACAACTCTAATTTTGTGTTAGATAAGTCTCACAAATTTTAACGTGCCTTTGGGTTTTTATTTATTTGAGGGGTTTCTTTTAAAACAACTAAAATCAAAACAAAAACTAAAGGCAGAGTTTGGAATTCTTATCCTTAAACACCAACTTTTACCAGAAAGTGTTGTCAAACACAAGGCAAGAGAACACATACAAGTTTAAGAAAGACCAATATTTAAAACAAACAAATAAACAAGTCTCAGGAGATTGGACAACAGAGGAGGTCTTTCCTCCTGGCCAGCTGTTAGTTCTCCAGATCCACACCTCTGCACTGCACAAGACAGTAACCTCCCTACCACAGGGCAGCTTCTCTTTTTTTGATATAGCCAAGAAGAAAATCTGCAGCTTTTGTCCTAACAGAAAACAATGCTTGCAGGAAGATGACCAATAAATTATAAGGCTTCAAAGAACAGAAATACATGCTAAAAAAATAAGATTAAAAGGGTTTTTTTTTAAAGTGCTAACTCACAAGATAGGACTGCTATTGTGTTTTTGAACATTGGCATTACCATATTGAAAGTGGCACAACACAATGAACTAAAAAAAAAAAAAGCCCTTTTACACCTTCATTGCCTACTTTCTTAGCAGCTCTACATGATAAACTTTCTAATGCACGTAAATGAAAGCAAACCAAGGCTGCTACCCTGGGTTCTTGATTTTAAACAAAAGAATATTGCAAAACAAACAAAAAGTAGTATAAATCAGCTTGAATAAAGAAGCCAAGACTGAGACTTCCATCTCTAGAATGAAGGTGACAATCTACAAAGGTGAATTATACCTCTTAAAATTCAAAAGCCAGACATAAAGAAAGAATTAGTTAAGAACACATTCAGACACATCTATTCCAACATCAAAACGTTTTCTAGTTTTTAAGTAAACAAAGTAACAAAAGAATGAACAGGACTACAATTCAGTGAGAGTGAAATAGCTGTTAAGTACAACATAGCATCACTAAAACCATCCAGGACTCCAAAAAACGCCGGTGTGTTTCCTGCAACTTCTCCAGGATACAGAGAGGTAACCCGAGCCACCCTAAGACATCTGGGACAACACCCTTGAAACTTCATGCAGAAATATATCAGATTGCTGTATTCTCTTCTAGTCCATATAAACAATGATGGCCCTTTTGTCTTAAAAATATAGTCATCAGACAAAGTAACTAAAAATGCTACATTTTTGGATGAGCGAAGAACAATAACCTCAGCTTTGCAACTCACAAAATGTCCACAAACCACAGACTCCAAACTTACGCTTATAACTGGACAGCGATGAAACAGTGGAGATAACGGGAACCTGAATATAGTTCTAGATGGAAAAAAAATAACCCTGACTCCAAGCTTGTTTGCTCCACAAGTAAACACAAAATTGCCATGGTGTAGACTGAAAAAAAGAGCAGGTTTTTCTGCATACTCCATTTCACTTTTGGTTGAGAAAGAACTCTAGCTGGAGTTAACAGCTCCCTTCCACCCCTTTTGCAGTTCTCAGGCCCATAAATCTATAAATGCCACAAATAAAGGCCACTCAAGATCAGCTTGTCAACACGTTTTCATTGCAGATGCTCTCTGCCTGTCATGGAAGATTTAGCCTCTTATCATTTCCTATAATAACAAATATATTTAAAATGACATTACTATTTTCTTCATGCTACCAAAGTTACAGATAAACATTGCATAAAATGAGGTAATGTTATAAATAAGGCATAAACTGAGCTTTCATACTTTTTATTAGATCTAAAAACAGAAGAAAAATGGATCTAAACAGATTATTAGATCTAAACAGAAGAAATGAAGGCAAGTATTTCAATAACTGAGATACACCATTCTAATGAAGGAGGTGGACCATGATTTTGGCTGAAGTACACAAATACTCATTTAGAACACAGATTGACTAGAAATCATCATCAGACTACAGATTGCTGTCTCCTGAATATTAAATGAAACAGGATCGGGCAAGATAAATGTGTAGTGGAAGATTGACCACCAGGCTGTTAAAAAGAGAAAGACAGAAACAAAAGCATCAGAGGGAAGTTTGTGTCTCCTAGACAAGGATACAAAATATAGAAGATTCTTAACAATATATCTATGCAAGATCAAACGAAGAAAAAAAAAAAGAAAGAAATAAGAATTCTGCCTAGAGATCTAAAAATACGAAAGGAGATATAATTTTGCCTCAATTATCATTTTAACACAAGACTAGAAAGTCAGCAGCAATACTCTCTAAATCTTTTTATCTCTAAAATCTAGCTCAAATTATAATATTCAACTTTTATTGATTGCGATGCTTTCCCCTCACACACACACAATTACTTCAAGTGGAAGTGACGCAGAAAAACTGCCCACACTACTTTATTAGCTTCAAAACTTACCTTCATATTCTACTTTTCTTTTAAAAAGCTGTTGGGCTTACTAGCATGTCATAAAATGTAAAAAAGAAAGAAAACTAATTAATTCTCCCGTCAGACTTACCATTCTATCTATGAGGACCCAATCTAATAGTTTCACATCTGTCAACCCACAGGAGTCCAAGCCTTTAATTCACATTAAGCCTCATTAATACTTACAATACCACAGGAATATCCAGTAATTTACACTTTCCCCTTTACAAATGAGGTACATTTGAGGTCACCACAGCAGTATTTTTCAGGTTTTTCTCCATAAATAGTGGATGATACATTTCTGAAATACCTCTGTTTCAAAAGTAATGTTTTAATTATGCAAATGCTTGTGCATGTACACATGAACACATCAGGAGCAACAACCTGTCGAAGACGGACAAGCATCATGCTACACTACACACTTCTGCCACACCCTAACAGAATTGCTCATGATGTCCTTTGCAACAAAAACAAGGTGAGTTCTAAGACTGGCGAGGCACTCTGCAAGGTCTGTTGTTAAGGTGCTATAAAAACAGTAATAATTCTACAGCACTATGTCAGCAATGTTTGCCATGGTTGAAGAGAGCCAGATTTTACAGTCTTTACCACAAGTAGGCAAAAGGGGTTTGAATTTCACAGATCCATCTAAATGTGGGAGGAAACCAAGTTCAAGGAAAGTGCTTTCTGGTTTCCATCAAGCAGGTCATCAAGGCCAGCCCAGCCAGTAGCTGACAACACCATCTACTAAATGAAGAAAAAAAACTGCTCTAAAGCAGCCTGTAATACACTGCAGATGCAAAATCAAAAAGCTATAAAAATTACATCATGCCACACCAGGAAGAAGCAGAAAAGATCGAAGGCACTGCCAACAGCCAAGTTATAGGTCAGACAATAACTGGAGCTTGTTACACAGCAGTCCCTCAAGGACATCCAGAAGGGATGGAGGGATGTCACCTACAGCTAAAAATTCCCTTCGCAGTTCAGAGAAACCCTGACCAACACTCTTTCCTGACCTCAACTCTATTTAGTGTTTCAGCTCTCATGAAGGCCAGGGAAAGTTTTCCATACCATTACAAAGACCTTGCAATTTTCCACCTTTAACTATGGTCAACCTCTAGTTCTTTAAATGATAATCACCATGACTCAATAGTCAACTTCATCCAAAAGAAGAAAGGCTCCCTTTTCTTCCACAAGCAATCAGAAGAAAATCTACAGCACATCAGATCATCCAGTATGACAAAAACATTCAATAGAGAGAGCAACACCTAAACTGCTGTCCTGGCCACCTGCCACTGAAGGACAGGGCTCCATTCCTCTGCACTGCCCCTCACATGCTCCCACCACCTTACCCACCCAGGCCTGTTCCTGCACTCCAGTCTCAAGCAAAGTCACTTCCAGGACCACCCTGACACAAAATAAATCCCACCAAAAGACGGTGCAGCTCCCTGCAGCACAAGCTTACAAGCTGCCACTCTAGCAAGGTCATCAAGGCTACCAGTTTAAGCACAAGGAACAAAGAGGAAAAGTGCACTTTGGGGAAAAGAAGTGGGGAAAAAACTTCCTTTCACCAACAGCTTTCTGTTAAGAAAGTTCAAAAAACCTAACACCTAGTCAGTCCTTCAGACATCAACATAAGGCATTCAAAATATCTACAATGAGTATTTCTTTCTAATTTCAGGATCACCTCCCATGCAATCATACAAACCATTCCACTGTTTGAACTGTTTTGATAATCAACTATCAGAAAGGTTGCAGTGGCATGTATTACCCTCCAGTTTCCATCACCCCAAAGCTCAGGGACAGAGTGCCCTGGTTACAAGAGTGCTTACCTCCAGGGAACTTGAACATACCATTCTCTGCAGTTCTGATGCTCTGTCTGAACTTCTTTTTGTGAATGCTTAGATTATTTTTCTAGTCTCAATATTCCAATTATTGCTACATCCACAAAGATTTCCCAAGGAGGACAGAAGTGGAAACACAAGAAACCTGGCAACTTGCAACTGAGTCAGAGCTGCCTGTACCACCACCTCCTCCAGATACAGCTTTGCCAACTGGAAATGTCACCACTCTTGTCATTTTCACCTGGCAAAAGGCACAGAAGAAAGGTCACTGAAGTTGACTATCACTTCAATCATTAAAGCTTCTTGTGATCAATAATCAAAAGTCAGATGTGATTTAACGAGCAGGCTGCAGGAGATGTCAACCTTCAGTCAGAAACTTCTGGGAGGCAGCAGTGGTTCTGCTGGTACATGTGCAGACACAAAAGATAACTAGAAGCTATTACTGCTAGGAAACTGTAAACAGGTATTTCTTGTTAATGTAGGACCTCTCCACTGCTGTGGCAGAGCAAGCTCCAGAGGAAGGCCTTAGAGAATATACCAATGAAGACGCCTTTCTTCATTAATGACCCCCAAAAATGACAGGTCTGTGAAAGATGTTGCTGCAAAAATGCATACAGGTGCTGTGACAAAAATCTGAAAATCTTTTGTGAAAGGGTAGCATTCACCTCTCAGTACCATTACTCTTCTAATATCACAGATTTAAGTGCTCAAGTGCTTATTTCCTTCAGCAGATAGAGTTAGGGATGTAACACTTCATGAAGGATTTAAAAGGGAAAGAACAAAAAGGAGCTGCTTACTATTACAGCACAGAAGCAACTATAACCCCTAACAGAGATACTTTTGCTACTAATTTCTACTTAAGGAGAGATTTCTGTAATTTTCCACTGAAAACTGCAATGTAAAATACTTCCAAGCACTCCGTCACCTCAGCAAATACTGATTACTGCAAAAAGCCAACAGGCTTTTAGGAAGAAATACCTGATCGTACTTCACCAGCAAAACCTGCTGATTTCACAGCTTCTTCAGAGCTCTGATACTGTGAGCTCAGTGATACTGTTATACAGTTTGTTGTTTGCTTTTAAGTTGTATCTTCAAAGAAAATAAAACAAAAATTGTAAACCAAAAATTAAAGGGAGAAGTCTAATCAAAAGCATCAAACAAGATGTTTCCAAAAATAATGGCTTGCAAATCCCAAATCAATTTTTAAAGAAATATAAATAAGCAAAACTAAAAGCGTAATTTCTTGTTTGTGCAACGAACGTGCTTTGTGGTATCAATTTATTTTCATTGTTTCAATAATATACATTATTTAACTGAGGTCTTAATTATCTACACTCAACTTCTGATCTGTCAGTAATCCTTAAAAATTAAAAGGCAGGATTTGCTGCACAAGAAATGGTCAAATCACATTATCCTCAGAGGCTGAAGAGTGAAAGATTCAAGTCCATGGAAAAAACCTCAAGTAACAGAGGAGCAATGCTAAGATACAGAAACACCATATGATACAACAGATGCGAGAATAATCCAAAATTTGAAGTTTTGATAAGAAGTCTGGGAAAAATATACATCTCTGCACTACCACAACACCCATCAGATTATTTTCTTGCTGTAAACTAGTAAACCAAAATAGCAGTGTCATGAACTATCATGCTCATCAAAACAAGATGCTATTTCTGAAGCTTAAGAACAATTTGCATGTCAACACTTAATTATTTGATTACTGATCATTATCATAAACATTATCAGCCACAGGGTTTTATCAGTGTGGTTTGGAAGACAGAATACACAAATAAAAGAATACACTTCCAAGCTTCAGAAGAGAAATTTCAGTCAATGAATCGCATGGCATTTTGGTTCATAAAAACAAGTGCAAATTCAATGTTTCACAACAAAAAGCTCCTTAACGTGAGTTGACTGAACATCTCATCTTTCCAGAAACAGGCCCGCTAAAATACATTATTTCTGCAAATTTCTCAGATTACCAGAAGCAAAGTGTTGGAGTCAGTAAGCCAGGGGTCTCTCTGACTCTTTCAGAGAGAGATCAGAATGCAGGGATTGAATTAAAGCCATTGGATGGGTTGAAGTATGTTAAGCCACTCACACATAAAGCAGAGGTGAAAGTTTAGGTTGTAGCATGAGTCAGTAAGTAACTGAAATAAGTTTTAGGTGCTTTTAGTGAGTGGGGGGTCTTGGATGCCTGAGGGGTAGTGCATGTTCTGGTGAAGGTTGGAAGGCATGCTGGTGTTTCCTTGGAGGCTCCAAGAGCCTAGCTTCGGACGTGGCAGAGTTAGAGTTGAGTGTTGCTTGCATTTTTCGGTTGGAACGGGGTGGGCCGTGTGCGTGGTCTGTGCATGGCCTGGTGTGCTGGGAAACTAGAATTCTGGTGGGTTGGGAGGTGGTGGTCCGAGTTTGTGTCTTGGCTAGTTGGACAGTTTCTATGGGGGAGCGTGCACTGGGGGGAGCTGGGGCTCCATGCCATGGCTTCATGCCATGTGCATTTTGCCACCTGCATTTTGCCATTGCTTTATGCCATTGCTTTTGTCACTTGCTTTTGTGCCATGTGCTCTTGTCATTGTTTCACTTTGTTTTTGCCTTTGAGACTGATGTGCTTCTGTAATGAATAACTTTGTAGCAGCTAGAGACTTGCTTGGCTTTTCGAGGAAGAAAGTGGCCAACAGTGTGGGTGCCCAAGAGGCACCCGGAGGTCTACAAAACCTCACACAAGGACTACATAGCTTTCCAACTGTCTTTCCCAAAGTAAAGGACTTCCAGGATTACAATCACCAAATAACTGTCTTGATTTTGTTAGCCAGCTGTGAAAAATTCCTGCTAATCTCTCGTGAGGTCTCCCCTCAGTCTCCTCTACACTGAACCAGCCAAGTGACCTCAGTCAGTCCTCATACGCCTGCAACCTCCAAGCCCTTCACTGTATTTGTGGCCCTCCTTTGGACACTCTCTAATAATTTAATGTCTTCCTCATATGGTGGCACTCAGAACTGCCCGCAGTACCCGAGGTGAGGCTGCCCCAGCTCAGAGCAGAGCAGGACAATCCCCTCCCTCGACCGCCTGGCTGTTCCACTGCAGCAGGCAGTCCAGCCACAGTCAAAGTAAAGCACAGAAAGTCAATACACTTAGGACATTAATCTGTTTTCACACAGACAGCAAAAAGTCCATTTCTGAAAAGCAGACAGCAGAGTATTGACATGGCAACTATGACATCCTCACACTTTCACATTATAAAATGCTAAATTGACTTTTCACAGAAGTAGCAGAGTAGCTACAGGAGAAGTCTTTAAAATGCTGCCCTTTTACATAGCTATATCAGGTTATTGGGTCCATAAATGGGAAGAGGAAACATTAAATCAATTTAAAAAAAAAAAAGTTTCATTCTTAAGTTTCTCTATCAGCCAAATCAGTAATAAAGGTATCTCTACAGTTTCCTTTGGCCCTCATGGACTTGTATAGGATAATATGTTTATGATACACTTTTGCTAACACATTCTAAAACTTTGGTACAGAAGAGAGGGCAAGGGAAGAAACTCCCAAATCCTTAATATGTCCTCTCCCTATTTCAACTTTTTGTTCTAAATGCAAGAAAAAAAAGAAATAGTTCAAGGACATTCATAAGATGATGAACATGGCAATTCAACAACCAACAGCAAAGAAAACCATTTCATCATTAATGTATGTTTCAGTATTACCTAATGCACCCAAGAGAATCTTTGAAAATCAGAGAATCTGACTTTGCTTTAGGTTGCTTGGAAGTGAAAACATAACAATGTGGAAATATAACACACTCTGTACTGTGACTTTCAGTAAGAAGTTGAAAAGTTACATCAGTCAAGTTTCTCATTGGCCATATAGGGACCAAGCATCTCTAATGTTTAACTTCTACAGAAAACATCATTGTCTCCAGATCCATTCCTACACTCCATGAAAATGGACTTGAAGAATCATAGTGGGTAGTATTTCACAAATAATATTCCATTCTGTTTTCTTGTATTGGATTTCTCAGTGCTCTGACATTCTCAGAACTGAGAATCTAAGCTAGTAGCCCAACTAAAAAATGTCCAGCAATGCCCAGGGAAGCTGAAGTGTATACAGGCTTAAGTTCAAAGTGAGCCATCTCCAAAATATTCCTGCATCCTCCAGCAATTTGAGGCTCAACAAATTTTCAATCAATAGCTTTCAGCTATTTTAGATTTTAGGCTATTCTAGTCTGGATGGAAGTGCAGTACCAGTATTTGAAACATGCTATACAAGAGACCCTACAGTTTCTCTGTGCATCATCTGAAAGTTCACTTCTTTTGTCTGCTTTAAGCTGGCTACCTGCAAAATCCTTAATACAACCTAGTTCTTAACCTGCAAGAACCAGCAGATAGCACCTAGCTATTCCCTTCTCCATATTGTCCCTAACAATTTTACAGAACTCTCTTGTATTAGATTTATTTTCAGCCTATCTTTCTTTGTCTCAAAACCTCTAGAGTCCTTGGACAGTCTGCACCAAGATCATCTCTGCATCTTTCTTCACATCTTCTCCAAGGTTGGTTGGTTCTTCTTGAGATGCTGGGACCAGGGCTGCATAAGCTATTTGATATTACACAGAAATGGGTAATATATCTTCTGTGCAACCATTTCCTTTGTTCTTTATTCCTCTCACAGTAGTTCTAACACTTGATCAGCTTTTGACTAATCAACGATGTAGCATCTTTATAGAGCAATTTACTCCCCAGTTGTTAGTTCTGAATGGTAAAAGCCAACTCTGAGCTCACTGCTGTACAAAGAAAATCAGTGTTTGCCTTACTCCAGAAAATTAGGGCTGTGCAGTGGGTTTTCTTTAGTATCACACAAATATTGCAGATGCATTTTTAAGATATTCATGTAAGAGTAATTTGTATTCATGGCACTTTTAAAACAAGCTGAACAATGTAATGATGGCCTGCTTCTTGTCCAAGTCAAAGAAAAAAAATTCAACAAAGATCCTACATACATGCCTTTTAATACAACACAGCTTAGCAATATGAAAATATATCAGATTATATCAAAATATACCATTCTAAAAACTCCAAACTATTTTCTGTAATATTCTTCAGCAAGGCTGATCAGCAGAATCTAAACCTACAGGAATATATTAACACTGAGATTTAGGATCTATGAAGCTACAGTGTCATCAAAGAATTCTTGAGACATATCCTAACCAGTGATGAAGTGCAGCAACTCTTTGAGACATATCCTAAAAGTGGAGAAGTGTAGCCTCCCTGCTCAAGATACCAAACTTTCTACCAACTACTGGAACTCTGCCAGAGACAACCTGCTCCCCAGGCAAAAGATCCTGAACTGGCGCTGCCCCTTTGCATAACAGACACCTTTGGGGCCAGCCAGGAGAGCAGACCCTCAGAGACACTGCAGGAGCCAAGGACTCAGCAAGAGGACCCCAGACCATGGCACACGTAGACTGCAAGGGTATAAAAGCCCAGGGATTCAGTTGCTCAGGGTCCCTCCTTGGAGACACCCAGCTCGAGCTGGCTTTGTGTTTTGCACCATGATTAAATTGTTCTAAGGATCCATATGTCTCTGGCTCTGCTACGGAAAACCTGGGGTTGAGCTGGTAAGGGAAATTTGTCTGACTGAGTGTGAGTGTTGCGTGTAGGGAGTCAAGCAGAGCACACATTGACTCACTGGAGCTGCCCTCTGCAAAGGGGCTTCAGTGCCATCAGTGACAGCCTCAGGTGGTGGGAGTGCATCGCGGGTGGGGAACTGTGCTTCCGGAATGGTCAGACAGGAGAGTTTCCTGAACCCCACCACTGGAGTTTTTCAAGACATGACTGAACAGAGGACTAAATAATCTCACCTAGGCTCCTTTTCCCACAAGGGGTTGGACCAAATGATCTTTCAAAGTCTTTCCAGCCAGGGCTGTTCTAGGATTCTAAGCTAGTGGCATTGGCCCAGACAGCTTGCTGTACAAGCTGAGAAGGCACCAGCTGAGAAGGAAAGGTAAAGCAGGATAATAGTACCCTACATAAGCTTTGCTTGCTGTTAAATGTATTTTCTGAACATCCAAGAGGTTGAACTGAGCAAAGGAGCACTCTTAAACACATACAGCAGTTCAAGTAAAGCAACAGACATCTTAACAACATCAACAAACTTTTGCAGGGTAGTGTGATTCATTATCACTAAGTTAAACAAATTTCCCTTCAACCGCTTGTCAAAAGGGGGGAAATCACTGAAGGGAACTTTTATTGCCAAGAAATGGTTCCACAACTGCACAAGGGAGATGCCCACATGATGTATTACATGAAATCCTCTCTCTTCCTGCTCTGCCTTGAGAAAAGGCATGACTGTTGTGTAAGCGTCAGCTACTCAGGCCATTTCCCCACAACTTTTGTTCTGACAATACCTTTGCCCAGTAAGATTTGGCTGCTGCTTACGCTGGCCTTCCTTTTGACAAAAGTCCATCATTCTCTTTCCATACTCTGTCTTTCTCTTACATTTTTCTTATTATCTCCCTTAAACCCCAAAGCAAGCCATGTCACTTAAGTGACATGCCATTTGTAACTTCAGCATTCGCCCTACCTACAAGTCACAACAAGAATCACAAATATCAAAACCAACATATAGACAGGTTTTGAATAAAATGCATCAGGATTAGCAGAGGTCTCCAAGTCACAGCAGCTCTACCAAAGCATCTGTGAGTAGGAGCCTCCTAATTCTTGTCTTACAGTACAGCAACATATCACCAGGCAAGTAATTGATCCTAAGAAATCAGGCTCCCACTTCTGAACACACACACATAACTTCAGGTTATTACCACTCCGTGACCAGAACGTTGCAATGGAGGGATACAGGCTCTTAAGGAAATACAGGCCACAAGACAAGGAGAAGGAGTCGCCTTTTATCCCTCATTTAAGGAAAGGCTGAGAGCTGGGCCTGTTCAGCCTAGAGAAGGCCGGGGAGTGAGGGTGGTGCCATCTAATCGATGTATAAAAAAACCTGAAGAGAGAATGTAAAGACTTTGGCTCTTTCCAAAGGTGTAAGCACAGAAATACATAATAAGTGAAACACCAAGAGGATCAATACCACAAGTGGCAAAGCGCAGGGAACCAGGTGGGTGCCACTCAGAAATTCCAGACTGCGTCCTGCCACTGTCGGTGCGGCAGCACAGCTCCCCTCGGCACAGAAGAGAGTCTCCCCACGGCGTCCCCTCCTCCGGCTGCCGCGGCCAGGGCAGCCCTCGGGAGCGCACCGACCCCGCGCAGCACCCACCGCCAACCCTGGGGAACGGGGGGTGCTGAGCGGCCCCGGGGCAGGCCTGGGCCGGGCCGGTCACCCCACCTGCGCCAGCAGCGCCTCCCGCTCCCGCTGCTCCCGGCTCCGCTCGCTCTCCGGCCCGGACGCCATCGGCACAGCCCGCCGGAAGCCGCGCACCGGCCGTACGGCAGCGCCGCCGCGACACTGTCGTGAACAGCGCCCGGGCAATGGCGGGGCGGGGCCGCTGCGGCTCCTCCCGGCGGGGCTGCGGGGTACGCCGGGGATGGCGGGAGCAGCCAGGCGTGGGGCGTATGGCGGGGACAGCGGGAACAGCCGGCCGTGGGGGGCACGGCGGGGACAGCCGGGCATGGGTGGCATGGCTGGCATGGCGAGGACCTCCCCGGAGCCGGGCTCTGGTGCCGGGTCCCCCAGCCCCTCTGCTCTCGCCCGCGTCCGTCTCGACGCGCTCGGCTCGTGACAGGGTTATAGAATCATAGAATATCCCGAGTTGTCCAACTCCTGCACAGGACCATCACCAAGAATCACACCGTGTGCCTGAGAGCATTGTCCAAATGCTCCTTGAACTCTGCCAGGCTGGTGCTGTGACCACTTTCCATGGGGAGCCTGCTCCAGTGCCCAACCACCCTCTGGATGAAAAACCTTTTCCCGATATCCAACCTAAAACTCCCCTGACTGAGCTGCACACCAGTGTCTTTGGGTCTATCACTGTCACCACAGAGATGAGATCAATGCCTGCTCATCCTCTTCCCCTCACAAGGAGGCTGCAGACTGCAGTGAGGTCTCCCCTCAGTCTCCTTCTGGCTGAATAGACCAAGTGACCTCAACCGTTCCTCATATGGCTTCTCCAGTCCCTTCGCCATGCTCACCCTCCTTTGGGCACTCTCTAACAGCTTTGTATCTCTCTTACATTGTGGCACCCAGACCTGCCCCCAGCACTGGAGGTGAGGCTGCCCCAGCTCAGAGCAGAGCAGGACAATCTCCTCCCTTGCCCCGCTGGCCATGCTGTGCCTGATGCCCCCCAGGGCAGGGTTGCCCCTCCTGGCTGCCAGGGCACTGCTGGCTCATGTCCAACTTGCCATTGACCAGGACCCCCAGATCCCTTTCCATGGCACTGCTCTCCAGCATCTCATTCCCCAGTCTGTCCATACATCCAGGGTTGACCCGTCTCACTCACCCAGGTGGGTCCCCCACACCTTGCTCAGAGCTCACCAGTCTCACAGGTGGAGGTCACAGCAAATACCATGCCATGGCACAGCAGCTTATTGGAACCCTATACTTCTTGACCAACAGGACCACACAGTCCTGCAGTGGGCATTAAAGAAACTTCCCTGCCCAAGCATCCAGAAGCCTCTCCAGCAGTCACACTCATACCACCTGAACTGGCCCTGGCAGCTACACACCCCACAGTCAGACAAGGTTTCCTTACCAGCTCGACTCCAGGTTTCCCATAGCAAAGTCTCTGACGTCTCAATCTTTAAAATAGTTTAATCACGATATCACAACAAAATAACAATTTGAGCTGCATGCCTTCAGGGAGGGACCTCAAATGAAGAAACATCAGGGCTCTAATACCCTCACAAGCACAGTCCAAGCAGAGTCATGTCTGGAACTCTTGGCTCCTTCTGTGTCTCTGAGTGTCCGGGCACCTGGCTGGCACCACACGTCCCTGTGCCCTTTGGCAGTTTCAGAGTCTCTTGCCTCAGGCTCAGGCTTCTCCCCAGAGCTCAGCCTACAGCTGCACACCAAGCACTAAATGTAATCCTCAACAATGGGAATACTGATGTCCAGGCTCATTCCTCCTTCTGGGCTGAAATTCTGGTCTGCTTGTCCAGACTGGCATTAATGAGAGCAAACAAGGGAACGTGGCCCAAAAGATGCTCACAGGTTCCAGTTCCATGCAGTGCCCAGTGCTCCCCACTGCTGTGAACACCTCCAGGTGATCTTCCAGCTGGTTCAGTGCATCCGTGCTAGACTGTGACCTCTGTAATGTCAGGGTGCTGGCTGCTCAGAATGTACCTGAGTGAGCAGAGGGAAATTGAAAATAGGCATGTTCAAGCACTTGAAAGTTGCAGTTAGCCAGCAGTATTTGACAGGGCTTCTATGCTTCTGGTGAAGCAAATGTTTATCTGGGACATAATTTCTTTGGGATAAGATCTGAGCATTATTAATGTGTCTGATACCAAATGTGTCCACAGCTGCCAAGTAATAATGTTCTTTAGGCCAAGGTCTGAGCTTGGGTAATTTGTTAGCTATTTGCATGGGACAGTATGTTTTCAAAGTGATAACAGTAATTTAATCATAATCTCCATGGTGGTATTAAATGTGTAAATTGAATTTGCATATTTGTTCAATTTATGCTACAGTTAACAGCATCTCAAGAAAAACCTGTTGTAGATCGCCACTAGGTGTAGGATGATAACCGATAGACTTCCATAGGCACCATTTGGAAAAGCAGCATGTGAAACCTCTTCAGGGAGCCATTTACAGAGCAAACAGATGGATACAGAAGATGTTCCAGCAGGATTGACTAATGCTACTTTCAGTCCCTGGCTATATGCAGCAAAGTACACTGCTTGAGAGAGGAGAAGCAAGAAAAGAGCATGTTTGCCCCATTAAGAAAAGCCTCTTCTCTGATTGTGATGTGCTCTTCTCACCAACAAATTGGTTTCTTTGCATCCCAGTGCTACTACCACTTGTTCCAGGCATCCAGCAGAGTATCTCAAGTGGATGCTCTCTAACTCACTCAGCACACAGCCAGGCATATGGGCTTAATAGATTTGTATTAAATCTAAACAGAAAATTGACAGTCCATGAGCTGAGCCAACCACTTGTGACCGAATCAGTTTGGAAGCATTTGAAAATGAGAACAGAAAGTCTGGAAACTGTGGCATAGCGTGAACAGTGACAGGTGTGGACAATTTGGGAGTGGGAACAGGGAATATGTTTTCTACAGCAGAAAGTTACAAAGAGGATTCAAAGCACAGGGTGAGCTCTTGCAGCGTTAGGTGCTATTTTCATACCTGTAACCCTCTGTGTCATTAATAGAGTGGTTCTGTAAATTTTAATTTAAAACCGTTTTCTAATACTCCTGGTTTTAGGAAACTATGATGCAAATACATTCTAGAATATCAAAAACTGAGGAACAGTAAAACCTAGAAAGTTATTTCTGAGAGCTGCCTTTAATTTTGAAGTCAGCAGTTAGGGAAATGGTGACATAATTTAGTTTCATTTCCTCTCCTTGTTCAAGAAAAGTATTTTCTCAAAGGAAGCAGGCAAAAATTAAAGTTTTTAGCCTTATTTCTTTCAAGATATTAGTATGTCTGAGAGCTCCTCACATGCACAGAAATCTTCAGTAAGCATAGAGAACTAGTTCTTGGTATACCACTTTTAATGGTCAGCTGGGCACCTCTCTTCAGTTGTCTCATTCTCAGTGCCAAAATTAAACAGGCTAATAAAACAGTAATGCTTTGGAGATACTGATTTTTGATTAACTCCTTCAGGGAGGAACTGACCTTTCCTAGTGAAGTATTATTTTCCATTTAATGGCTCATTTTACACTTTCTCTGAAAGAAACTCTCCAACTGACCTGTGTTATAAACCTCCATGCTTCTAACTTTCACTACTTGCCTTCAATTCTCAGCTTGATGTTTTATTTTTATTTCCAAAATGTTAAAAAAAAATCCTCTCCACTCAGTGTGGTCCTGGGCAGTTCCCTTTAAACAAGAGAAAAGGTACTAAGGGAAAACAGTATTTTTTTCCTAAGAATACAAAATCTTTTTCCACCGTGATGCTGGAGAGAATTTCTTACCTCAGTTATAACAACATATTATGAAGTCCCGATACTAAAGAAAAACAATATCCAGTAAGATGCTGGTAAGACAACAGAAAGGGGACACACCCCAGTGAAAATGTACTTCACTTCAGTTAATTCTCATTCTGTTCATTTTTAAAACCACCTAATTTTCAGTTGCCATTGGTACTATCAAGCTATTCAGTTCTGAGGGATTATTTAGACTCCAATGAGAATTTTCATTGTCTTGTCTCAGAAACAAAAATGTCAGTCCTTGGAGAAATTGCAGCAGAAAAAAAACCCAAACAGACAAAGAATGATGCAATTACAGGGAAAGGCATATTTATTTCATAGAAATTTCATTACATTTACTCAGGAGAAAATTAAAGCAGCTGTGTCTAAATTCAGTGCCATAAAATGATAGAACACCTCACCCAAAAATCAATGTAGCAGCAATGCCCGGGTTATTAGTTGCTCTTGCCTGAATTGTGCCGTGAGTGCCTCAATTGTGCAGTGAGCACCTGAATTAAAAAATAGACAATTTTCTACTGTCCATCAAGAAGAGTGCTCCTGGCAGCAACAAAAGAGCCCCAGTGACATTGAGGCTCCTGACAGCCTCGCTTGGAAAGGAGAGCTCAGCTTGCAATGAGAACAAATGAGGAGGCTGTGGTGGATTGAACAATGATTCACCCATTATTCCATATTCAATAGCAAATTGCAAGTTGGTCTGCCCTGAGCAATAGTTATTTTATTAATTTCCTCTGCTTCTTCGAAAATAGATGATAATTTTGGCCATAGTTCAGCAAACCAGGGGGGTGGGGTTTAGAAACATCCATTTTCCCTCTCCTTGCCCAAGTTTCATCACTGTAATCAAGTGAATCCTTCATCTGGGAAATTCTCTAGTGACAACTTGGCAGTTCTGGGTTAGTGGTTGGACTCGATGATCTTAGATTAGAGGTCTTGTCCAACCTAAATAATTCTATTATTCTCTAATGAATGTTTTGTGAGGTAGCTGTTACACATGTGAAATAACTCAGTTCATTTCTTGGGAAGCTTTTACATGCTTTGTTTGGCTTTTCCTTTGAGAAGTTGAAAACTTTTTTTTCAGACAGGAAGCTCACAGCAGGGGTAACATCCTGTTCATGATTTGCTGAGACTGGTAACCCACCTTTGAGAAGAAATGACTACATCTTCTGGTGCCTGCTCATCTTGGAGAGGTCCAGAGCTGCACATGTCAGGGAGCTTCAGATCAGCTACTTTGAAAGTGAGACACAAATACTGACTCAAGATCACCTGGCTGGGGCAGGGGATTAAAGCCCTGGGGCTTTCACTTATCAGTCCCTATCCATCAGACCAGTGCAGTAGTAACTAAAATGCTCTTAGACAGAGTTTCAATGCAGTGCAAGGGGTTGATTTTGGTTTTAAGTGAGATTAAAGCATACTTTCGGTTCTTAAAGATAGGCCAACTCCAGAGCCCACATTGTACTGTAGTCCCACAGAGTTGTATCAGCCCATTTGTTGCCAGAGCAGCAATACCTTAAACTGATATTGGAGACACTGTACAGAGTAAACATAGCCTTTGGCTGCTCCTGAGACTTTGGGGCTTTGTCCTTTTCTCCTGCAGTGCTGTAGCTCAGTCCAATGCACACTTACATAGGCAGCACACAGCAAACTGAAGGGAGCTGCAGTAACCATCCCAGCTGGACTGTACACGTGGAGTATTTCAGGAGTCCCCTTTCATTGCAATATAGAGGATAAAAAAAAAGTTGGGAGCATGCCTTTTTTATAAAAAGGTAAACACTCATGGGAAAAAATTGTTGAGATCAGTGAGGTCTTGCTCCATGGAAAGGGCTCCAAGGCACTACAGCACCGTGACAATAATTGTGCAGAGAATTTGACTGCCACAGAGTGTTCATAATTGTCTCTTTCAGCAGCAACTTGAACAATTTACTCCTCTCCAATTTTCACCCCACAATTCCTGAAATTGCTTTTTATTTTTCTTTGTGTTATACTACTGTGTTTAGAGGGAAGGGCAATTTCATATCCAATTCTTGTCTTAGCCCTTGACCCAGAAATAGCTGTAAATACTGAGTAATATGCCTGACATCCCAAGTCACTGTCTTGTCACTGTTCTTGACAGGAAACCCTCTGACAAGTGTGACACTACCAGCTTGTCTAGCCACTCACCTCATTTTGAAGCACAAAGGCCCCTCCAGGCCCCTATTGATGCTAACACACAGACTACACTGAGCAAGCGTATCTCCAAGCATATGCCACCATTCTGGATACCACTGAGCTGGAAAAGAGACCACAAGTGGGAGGACACTGGATTTCTTTTAACGTGTTTTTTGGGCTCTTCTGTCCTAGAAGCTTCAGAATGGGAGAGACCATAGTATGTCCCATAGTCAAGTTCCATTTAATATTTCTCCATGATGTGGTTTCAAGCCCCCACGCAGCCTCTCAGAAGCCGCTTAGGGAGCTGCTGCCACAGGCAAGATATAAACACATCCTTGCAGGGTGTCCTGCCAAGATGGTGGATTCAGAAAGGGATTGGTCACACAGGAATAACATCTTATTATGACGTCTTTATGCCTTGTAAAGCCAAGCCCTTTTTATACAGGGAAGATGGGCAAAAAGTGATTTTTGACTCTGTTCTCCCAGGAGACTATTTGGCATGTCCGTCTGAACAAGTGGATTGACTGAACTGAGAGGATTATTTGGAAAGAACAAAGGTGAGGCAAGAACTCTGGCCATGCTAACAGGATCCCTCCTACCAGGGATCTTGGAGTGATAAATCTAACTGTGGCCTGCAAGCTGGCTCCATGCCTTTCAGGTTTTGCAACCAAAATTAGAGAGAATGGGAACAGCACCAGAGATTGCTCAATTGCGTTTATTTAATCTGTGAGATATCAACAGAAAGAAAGAGATTGATCTCCATGATTTCTCTAATTTAAAGCATACAGATAAGCTACATCTCCATAATCAGCATTTCTTCATTAAAAGGAATTAGTGCAAATGTTTTTTACTCCAGAACACCTTCTAATTTACATCCTTGTCACATACAGCCTGAGACCCAAGAAGAATGCACAATAAATAAACATTTTTTTATTTTTTAGTGTATTCTTAATACTCAACAGTTGGGGCAGAAGAAACGTATCCTCTCATTGTGGTAGCTTGATGAGAGACATTGATGAATTCTAAATAAAACACCCTCAGAACTTTCCTCAGAATATGGGATAAAGAGTGAGGAAAGTGAGATGTGAAGTGAGTACATGCAGCAGAAACCATTACAATGGCAATAAATTAAAAAAAAAATATATAGGAAGCATTCCTCAAAGAAACCAAGCTCTCTTGAAGGGCATAACCCCTTAACAAAAGGGTCATGTAGAAACTACTAGGGACTGGTTTTTATAATAAATTAAAACCAGCATCAGGCTAGTTACCAGATGAGCTACTTGCTAAAGGGCTTTATGTCAAAATTTCCCAGCCTGAGATGCCTGTAAGAGGCCCAGAGATAAATAACCTGAGGAGAGGATTTGAATGGGAGATATAAAGTGTTAGAATTTTCAAGGACTCAAGCATGTCATTACTTATAAGTCAAGGAGTTATTTCTGTATTGGTAAATTATGAATCTAATTTGGGTGAGAATTCAGAGGTCACGAGACCAGAGAGGAAATATATACATAAAGAAAGGTGAAAAGATGGATGGCACACACAAACAAGTCCTCAGAAAGGGATGTTGTGCAAAAAAAATTGATTTGCAAAGGAAGAAAGAGGGGGTAAAAAACAACAGATTTGTGTTAATAGATTTAGAGAGGACAGGAGAATGTGTAAAGACTATGTACTGTGCAAATGACTTTTGGAAAGTAAGCAAGAGGCAAATGGGAAAAAAAGAATGAAACAACCACTTCTCTGTTTCTTATCCTTGCCATCTTTAAGTGGAAGAATAAGGCAGTGTGAAAACTGGGGAGCTTTGAAATTGGAACTGAAGGCAGGATTTGCCTTCTAATAGCAGGAATGTGGGATTCACTGTAATTGTTCTAACAGAGCTTCAAATATCGCCAGATTGTAACTTGAATTTTTGCCAGAGAGAGCTGCAGCATACTGTAAAGGACTCTGCCTCCCTGAGATAGGTGCTTTAGCAGTTCCCTGGTTGCAATTTTATGCTTTGAATTCATCCAAGTGTATGAGGAGCCTTACATTAAGGACTGATGTGTGTTTGAGCAGTTGAATGTGATGAGAAACGTGCTGCTCTGGGCAAGGCAAAGATGAACTGTCTGAGGAGACAGGATGGCTCAGCAGCACACAATGAGCTACTTTCATTAGTAGTAATTTCTAAAATGTTTCTAGGTCTTGGAATCACAGTTTCAGTTTTGATCTAGAGTCTGAATAAGACATCACATGAAGAAGCACAAAGTAATTTATAAAAATATATATTTCGCATTAATTTGTTCTACTGTCTTGTGCTTTGGTTCAATAGTTTTCCTTTTAATTAAATTTCAGTAGGAATATAGAACAAATACATAGCTAAGAAAAAGTACATCTATATAGTTGATTGTTGTGATTAAAGATTGGTTTCCTTTTCAGGTTTTTTTTCAGATAAAGGGCATTAGTTTTTTAACAAAAGTAAGCTTGTCATCATGTTAAAGTAATAATACGGAGCATTTCTGCATTACAGGGAGAAAATTAATTACTGATACTGCACTGATGAAGCTTTCCACCTCATTTGCTTGTGAATTGGAAATTTCCTGCCACTGCTTTCATAAAATCAAAGGAAAAAGTACCACTGTCATTGGGATTGCTGTTTTGTAGTGGTAAAGTATAGGCATAGCCTGCTCAAAGGGTAGAGAAGAATTTCATGTCAGAACTTTCTCTGTGTCCCTGATCCACTTTAAACAAGGATACCTTTAAAACAGCTTAAAATGCTGGCAAAGTTTCTGAGAATTTCACAGTATTTGCACACCAGTGGTGGCTTGCTGCAAGTGCAGAAATGTGACAGGAATACTGTACAGAATTATGTCAGCCAGATAAAAACAATCCAGGGTCTTGCTGTTGACCTGAGTTGTAGACTTCAACACTGGTGTCTTACAGTTCAGTGAGCGGCTTGGCCAAGAAATTTGTGTATGACAGCACCATCAGGCACAAGCTGTCTGCATTCAACAAGCATCTCTGTAGCAAATATCTGTTAAGGAGGCAGGTGAGAAAAGGAAAATGTTTCATTTGCAGCCACTTGAGATGTCAGGCATTGTCTTTCAGAAAGTTTAGACAAAGCAGTGCAATTCTGATTCTGCCCCAAGAAGACATATAGTTGTTAAGGCAGAGCAAGTTATTTGCATAATAAATTAGGGTCCAAGTGCTGATGTCAGTATAATCACTTCATATAAAGCACATTAACACACCTAAAAGAGAATTGTAATAATGAATGAAATGTCCTTCCCTCTTTTCTCCACAATAAATTATAGAAAACCATAGTGACACACAGAAAGTGATAATGACAAGAAATCCTTAATTGTAGCAGCAAGAAGAATCCACAAAACAAAGCACATTGGAGACAGTAGCTATTAATCTTTAGTATTCCTGGGCAAATCTTTATCATTTTCACTTTGCAAGTGGAAAGTGTTTCTGTGACAGGTGTAACAGAACTGGAATTCTGAAACTAAAAGGTTTTTGCAGATTTTGGTAAACATGAGCATTCTGTAATGTATGGAAAATGTTATCACTCTAAATCTCTCACAATTTAATGGGAAGGCTCCCCATCCACCTAGTACTGTCAGGGGAACAGTTTGCAAAACTCAGAATATTTGCTATATGCAATGACAGCTGCATGACATTTATTTTTGACACATGGTTCCCCAAACGTGCTCACTGACATTCACTTTTTATAGAGGATGTTTGACATCTGTATTTGTACTTACATGAATCAGAAGCTTCATATTCATAATGCTTCTGTGAAAGGAAGAAGATTCCTAATGAGAAGATTCCTGGTATGAGAGCAGGAAGCAGCTGCAGAAATAACATGTGATGAAGGGACCATAATCCCCATTTCCCATCCCTCTGTGTCACTGCAAGGAGGACTTAAGAGGATCAGAAATAAAATTAAGACTGGGAAGAAGGGAAAGGTGGAGGGAAGGTGTTTTTTAAGATTTAGTTTTACTTCTCCTTTTTCTACTCTGGCCCGTGATGGTAATTGGTGAGTGATCTCTCCCCAGTGATATCCCAACCCATGAGCCTTTCATTAAATTTTTTCTCCCCTGTCCAGCTGAGGAAGGGCATGACTGAGTGACTTTGGTGGGCACTAGAGAGTAAAAGAGTTCATCTTTTGCTCACTGTGCCAAGGCCAGTCCTTCAAGCTCTCTTAAGAGAAGCTGTAGTCCCCATTAAGCTTTTTGTGGCTCTCATTCAGCAAAGCAATGCAATCAGCATGTTGTCCCCTTCCATCTGCTGTCCTACACCTCTCTCTGCTAAGCTTAAGTTGAGCACTTCCAGGGAAATCCAGCCTCTCCAAGGTCTGGAGGAGTTTTTGTCACGGGCTTGGCTGCACCAGGACATCAGTCTAAAGAACCTCTATGAAGTTAAAATAAGTCCTCCATGTTTTGCAGGTTTCATTTTTTGCCTGCCCCAGAAAAAGAAATCACCTTATCATGTACTTTGCTTTAAGCCCAGGGATGCTCTAAAGCCCTTGTTCTGTCAGGGCAGGACAGTGCAACACATGGTACAGGTCTGCCCAGCACAGAGTCAGAGCACCTGACCCACCCACCTGTGGTGGCTTGGTGGTCTCTGGAATGTGAGGCTGGAAACAAGGGGGACAGCAGCCCCCAAAACAGCCAGTTCTGGTCACACCACCAGATGCTTGCCTGTATGTGCCCAGAGCTAAACCAAGGGTCATATTTAGGCAGTCCTTGGTGAAGTGAGGTGCTTTGATGATGACTGGGACATCAGGGAGGACTGCCATAGGAGAGGCATTGGCATTCACAGCACAGATCACACTCAGAGGGAGCTTTGTTTTCCATTTATCTTCTAGACTGCAAATGAATAACCATTTAAGCACGTTTGTTATTTCAGTAAGGCCAAAAAGGGAACGTAATTACTATGAAAACCAGTACATCAAGAAACCTGTAATATTTAAATCTAAATGCTGACCTTAAAAGAGTTTCATCTCATTACCACTTCCAGGAGGTAAAAATGGGCAAGTGAATACTGCAGAGGGCAGCTGTGGTGGCTCGCAATTCTGTGTGTGTCTGCAATACATTTTGTTAATATCTACCTGCCCTCCTCCCTTGTAATTTTCTTCTTCACCACTTTTTGAGCATCTGAAGAGAATCTCTGACTTTAACCAAAGAAACGTCTCATAACACTTCCAAGCCTCAGAGGATATCAGAGTACTTTTAACTTTTCTACTGTCTTTGAAGAGAAGGCATGCCACTGGGATCATCCTCAGGTTCACAGCCCTCAGAAATGCCAGGAAAAGCCTCCTTGATAAGGAATTATGTATTGCATGTTCAACCCAGTGTGCCTATTCAAGCAGTGTTGCCCAAGCTGGTGCTCCCCATGCCAGAACCTCCTTCCAGAACCAGGACCCACTGGAACTCACCACCATCAGGCTGCCTAGGACAGGGAGAGTGACACTTTCTGCTCTGAGCCAGCATGAAATGGATTGAAAAAGCTGCTGTGACTCAGCTAAAAGGAATACCTTGCTAGAAGCCTGATGGCATCCAAAAGACTGACAATCAAATCTGACTCTTCTCTCAGACATCCCAGGTGCGTCACTGCACACGTGGTGAGAGGGAATCTGACCTATTCATACATATGGAAGTCAATAAATGATGCTAATCAGCCTGAAAGGCAAGAAACACTAAAAGTGACGCCAGACATTGCCTAATGCTGCCTCTGCCAGGGAAACAGAGGGAAAGCTGGAAAGCTCTACAGGAGCCACAGGGCCTGCAAAAAATAGATCAGTGTTATATAAAGTCCCCATTCAATTATTCGGGCTTTGTCTACTTGATGCATTTGAGCCCCAGGTCAGAACAGTGCTTAACCCGGTGTCCAGTCAGAGCCAGCAGTGGTTTTGGAAGCAGCACCTCTGAGCTATCCTCAGTCAGAATAAGGGTACATTGAGTAACTGAGCACAACTGCAGACCTGATTGCTGATTTGTCACACAAGGTCATGATATGGCAGCACTTCCAGTATGACTTTCGAGCAGTAATTGTTCCTTGCCAGAACACCATATATTCTTAAAGAAAATGCAGCTACAGGCAATGTACAAACCTAACAGCAGCTGCTGTGTGCTCAGCAGGAGTCCAGGTACCAGCAAACACAGAGCCATGCAGACACAGAGCTTCAGAGATGTGTCCTCCTACTTTATTCTACATGAATGCAATCCATGTAATCAGAAATAATAGGGAGCCCAGTCTAGTGAGTTAGTCACTGCAGACACGCAGCAGAGGCTGTCCCTGCCCTTGCTCACCAGTGACACACGGACATTGTGTAGCACTGCATCCTAGAGCTGTCAGGCTAGCTCTGTTCCCACAGTCAAGCTGGGAAAGGGGTGAGTTCCTGCACCCAAATGCTGTGTCCCAGTACTAAAGCCAGTTCATGTTTCCAGCTATGTGATATTCACTGAATGTGTGCAAATCAGCCCCTGAACATGCCAAGAGGGCTCATTGCTACAGACATGCTTCCTTTGTTGTCCAAAGGAAAGAAATGAGTTAAGACAAGGCTGATGCTACATGGACAGCATGTGCAGCTGAGGAATGAGACCTTTCTTCCCAAGGGCTCTTAGAAAGCAGACAGCAAGCAAAGCACAGACCAGGTGAATTGTGGTGGCAGCAAGCTCCTCTCTTACTGCTCTCATTCCCCTCGGATTTTCTCCATGACAACATGGGAGCCTAGGAGAAATGGTGACTGTGAGCAGGCTGCCAGCACAGCAACCTTAAACCTGCACATGGGAGGTAGGCCAAGCTGTTCTCAAAGTCCCTACATGATTTAGGATGGGCACCTCGGTTTCTATGCCATTATTTACAGCAGCACGACCTGCCAATACCATAGACCTTGCTACAACTACAGGCGATCAATCAATGTAACAGGCAATGACAGCATAGCTTAGCAGCACTGGTTTCCAGAGGCACCAATAGCCATTCACCCTGCAAAAGTCAGCCCATTATTTTAGTTCCAGAAATGCATTCCAGATGTCATGCTCCTTTGGTAGCACAAGAGTTGTATCAAATAAATTGCACTAGTCCTTGTAGGCCACAGCCAAAAGGGCTGCTCTGAGTCAGCCAGCCCAGCATCAGTTCCCCTCCACTCCAGTCCTTTGCTCTTCTGGAGTGCATTAAATAAAACTTGCTCCACTGCCAGCATTCAGGGGTTGAAAATACCCAGCAGAAAACCTGCACCAATACTGCCTTCACTTTAATATTTTTCCCTTTTTTCCCCTTGGGAGATCTCAAGGTCACTCCACCCCCACAACTCCTGGTGCTACAGGCACAGAGACACACATTGATAGGAATCCAGGAGTCTAGCAGAGCTGGTCTGGCTGTTCCAGCTGGGCTAGAACTCACACCTCACAGGAGCTTTCACACAACACTATAATGAAGAGCTACAGAAATCTGGGGATGGACAGCATGAATTGTAGGTATTTGAGTCAAGGAAGAGAAAAATGTCTGTGGTATCCCTACTAACTTTCCACTTCCCTTTGAGGAAATCATTATTACCACAAACAAGAGAGTAAATTCCAAACTGAAAGAGATCTGTCACCCCTCATAGACACCAAAACAGGCAGGACCAAACTTGAGGCAACTGTTTTACTCTTCAGCTTAACTGCTTCATATGCCATCCACTCCCTCCTCCCTGATCCACAATTTTACACAGCAAACAGCTCTGCCTTTCCTGCCCAGACTCCATTCCAATTAGCTGTGGACTGCAGGAAAAGCACTGCAGCTACATCAATATAAAATGGTCTAAGAGAAGGGAGAACCAGGCCCTTTGTCTTTAAAAACTCAACACTGGCCTTAGTGTTTTGCCCTTTGCATGGGCAGTATTTTCCCACTTAATCCTCTTCACTGTAATTCAGAGAAGTAAAGCAAACACTCTGCAAAGGTAGTAGCTGAGTTTGCTTGTTATTTTGTTAACATATGCACACAGTGCTAGCCACTGTTATAAACTCAATACACAATCTTTATTATGTTATTTTAAAAGACGCAATAGGTGCAGCCTGCATAAAAAATATTTTTCACTAAATACCTTTCACTGTAAAAAACTAAGAAAACTCCACAGATAGTAGAGGAAGCATCACAAGCTACAACTTTTCTAGAATCACACACCAGTTTCCCTGATCATAATAACTCTTTTGAACCCTCACACAATCCAGGGATCTGCATACTGTTTCCAGTTCCCCTTCACAAAACACATGGTAATAGCGGTGGAAAACAGGGCTGAGTTCTTGTGATTCTTTGGAGCCACCTGGAACCAACACTGTATCAACACTTTCCTCTTTCTTTTTAGTGCCACCTTTCAGGTGCCAAGGAACCAGCAAATCTTGAGAGTGAAAGGAGGTTCTGTTAGTGTGAACAGGCAGTCTGAAGTCTGCTACTGGCTTGGCACCACAGTCTCCATCCTTCAAGTCATTAAGGAGTTGGTCAGACCATGATGAGTCTTGGCTGCTGTTATCAGGCCCTTGGTCACTAAGTGGTCTCTGGGCTGTGCCAGTATTCATTTCCTTGTCTTTGTTTTTACTACCATTCTTTTCCTTAAGGTATTTAGACTTCTGGTTTTTGTATTCTTGTTCCATTGCCCAGACATAAATGAGTGCTGTTCCACCAGGTCTTAGAAGCCGAGCTAGTTCCCGGATAGTAGCCAGTCTCCGCTCCTGGAAAGAAAAAGGAAAAGTGTGAAGCTAGTACATAAACAAGAAGGCAGGAGAATGGAATGGCAGCAATTTCTCCTTACCAAAGATACAATAAAACTTGAAAATAAGTTGTTTTTTCCCTGCTATTTATTTTCATTCATAATATAGCCCATCACTGTGTGCAAGCCAGGACATTTTCCTAAACACAATTTCTTCATCAAGACATCATTCATGTCAAGCACTGGAACAGGCTGTCCAGGGAAGTGGTGCATTCACCATCCCTGAAGGTATTTAAAGGACCTGTAGATGTGGCACTCAGGGACATGGTTTAGTAGTGAACTTGGTGGTGCTGGGTTAACAGCGGGACTTGATGATCTTAAAAGTCTTTTCCAGCCTCAATGATTCTGCTATTCTCTTTCCATTTGAAAATAGTTCTGTGCTGAGCAGGATTTCTTGGACATTATCAGCCCACCTGGAAAAGACAGACACCTTTTCAAGAAGGTGATTCAGTATTTTAAATCCCAGATTCAAATCTACCACACTTGATGATTCACAGGCTAAATTTGCAGCTGAAGGGGTCAGACTTACAGCTTAAAGACAGGTTCTCTGACCACACGAACAAAGATAGGTCAGCCTTCTCCAAAACAGAGTTCCTTCTATTTTTTTTTCACTGGATTTGGAAACATTCACTGCATTTCTAGTATGGAAAGATCTGTGGGGCCCCTCTAAGATGGTCTAGAAACTTGGTAACATGGCACAGGTTCTGCCAGGAGAACCTTACCCAGCCCAGAGACACAGCAGACTGGTGAGTAGTGTCCCTTTTGCACAGATTAAAAAACCTAAAATCACAAGATCTGCCCAAGACCTGGGCCAGGAAACAATATAACTCTTGACTCCCAAAGCAGAGCCCCCTTCTCCAGTGTCATTAATTACAAGCACACGAAAATGAAACCCAAACATAAGACCAAAGCTTCAGGGGGAGGAAGGGCATCTCAGAAGCAGAATGTGAACAGAAAGTCTGAGAAGCAGCAGTAGCACAACAGCTTAACCCTGCTCTGACAACTGCTTACACCAAATGCAAACCTTGGATTTCTTCCCATTTTGTTCTTGCCTTTGCTTGCATTGCAATATTAGTGGCTCTGCACAGCAATCAAACAGTACAGTGGAGCAGAGAGAGGGGTGACTTACTGCTGTTGAGAAGTGGTGGATTACAGCAATAGAGATGCAGGCATCACAAGAACCACTGCGGATTGGCACTGACAGGGCATCACAGACAAATGCCTGGAAATGTTTTTCTCCACAAATATCCACCAGGTTTTTGCTGCGATCACAGCCAACCTAGAACAGAAAATGTTTCATTAAGCTTTTCATGAGACGATAATTACAAGACTGGAATATGATTTTCATTTGATGCTCACAGTAATAGAGTCATCACAGTCTCCTACTGAGGGAACACAGTTTAAACTCAAAACAAGAGCGAGTATGAGAAAACAGCCTTAAGAGGAGTATATAGTTCCCAGGTATAGGCAAAAAGAAAACAATGATACTACACCTGCCCAGTGTCCACATCAAAAGCAGTAAGACACAACTTACCGTTTTTGAAAAACCAGCATTTAGAAGTGTTTTTTAAATGCCTGCATAAAAACAACAGATGTAATAAATCTAAATTGAACAAGACACCTTCTGAAAGAAATAGTGAGGCATGCACTACGCTTGTTTTCATGCCTGCAATGCACACTGAATACTCAAACCAAAGCCCTGCTATCAGGTTATATATCAAACTTTGCATGTATGAGAATAATACATTTATTTGTTTTCAGTGACCAGCAAGAAGTAGGTAGCAGAGAACAGGTTCAGAATCCTAAATTACTGTTGATAGTGTTTATAGCATATGACACCAAAGGAATACTAAACCGTCTTTGATGCAGGAAGAATGGCAAACAACTTGCCCTGCTTAATCAACCCAGAAGAGACAACAGTACCACTAAAATTAAAAACCTCTTTTATAATGATTACTGAAAATATATTTCTTTTCCATCATAATTTTTCATTTTATCTGTTCAAATCCTTTTATCTTTCAGCCTACCACTACAGTTTTGAAGAAAACCAGAATTGTGTTCCAGTATTATTTCGTGAAAGCTTACCAGTGAGCTGCCTTCTACTCAGGTCCCTGACTTTTGATCCAAAGTAAATGAAACAGTTGTGAAAATGCCAACCTGACAATACAAGATACTCCTCCACAAAAACTATGAATATGTACATATAATCCTGCCAAATAGCAATAAACAGACCTGAAAAGATCAATCCTAACATTACTTTCTTCACACCCGTTCCTTGGTCTCTCGCATTTACTAAAGCACTAAGTGAATCGTGTTGTTTATGAATAAAAAAAGGAAACCCTCATTTACTTGAATGCAAACAAATCCCCATCATTTTACACTGGCAGCCAACTGAAGTGTCTTTAAATTACTCTGACAACCTGCATGTTAGTGATTGCACACCTCATTACCGGTACCTTTAACTACTTCTGCAATTAAGACATCGGCTTGCAGTACTTAATAATAAAACTCAAAGGACCAAATTCACTTCTGGCAGAAGGAGGAGGAAGAATACTTGCAGCTTCCACTGATGGCAAGCTTTCCCAGAAAGAATTGCTTTGGCCCTCCACATCTAGAGTGAAAATGGGCTGGATAATGGAACACAATCCCCTGCTCCCAAAATGACCTTGAAAAGGACTACAATGTATGTTGATGAAATCGAATGAACTGAGAATGAAAACAAAGGCATGAGTGCCAGATGCAAAGCCCTCATTTGCATCTAAATTATATCAAATATTAAGTCGGGTTTACTTATATTGACATACTTTCTAAGCAAACATACATCCAAAGGAAGAAGACACTGTTTCACAGTGAAAATGGAGACCTTGAAACAGAACACTTCAAAACACACAGCTGCTATAAAATAGGTATATTAGACTAAAACTTTATGTGGTTTTAAATGTAAACATGATAATGGGTGCTACGCATATATGCATGAATGGTGAACACAGGGAGTCACCATAGATGCCTGGTGCTGAAGCTAGGCAACTTTAGCATCCTTACTACAATTATCCCTAGGTGATATTTCAAAATAATTATAATCACCACATTGCTGCATTTTCTAACTTACAAGAGACATGCATTCATTAAAAACCTAAATACATTCATTTCAGTCAGAAAACAATAAGGTAGCAAAAAGCAGGTAAGTTTAGTGGTGCAATACCAGCTTACAGCTGCAAAATTAGCCTGTGGTTTCTATGAGTACAGAGAACATTTACAGCAAGGGGCAGAGATCCCACACTCAACTTTTCCCCATTCCATTACTAACTGATTTTTAAATTCTAAAGCATGTAGAAGCTTTGACTGATGAAACTTCATCTACAGAAGAGTTCAAAGGACTGTTTTAATTGAGAACACGTTTTTCTCTCTCTAATTAAATATATAATCAAAACATTTAAACCAAACTCAAAATATAGCTGGAAAGCTTTAATTTTTGCCAGTTCATTTCTCTATTTCTGATGCTCAGGACAGGATATTTATTGTCTTTGCTTTCATCTCTTCTAGAAGAGTGGAGAAAGGCAGATGAATTGCTATTAGTCCAGCATCTGAACCCAAAAGAATTTAGTACATTTCTTGGTGAGTCAAACTGTATGTATATATTTCTGGATTTCTATTTCTTATTGTCTATGATTCTTCTCAATCATTTCTTATACTTCAGCTTTCCAAATCAAATTCCTTGCTCAAATTCTACAATTTCTCATATATATCTCAAATAGCATGGCTGATTATTCAGCTGTGTCTGCCTCAGCAAGTCACCCCACACATTTCAACATTCCCATAAAGGAGGCTGGCTTCTCAGGTTTCTCAGATTTTGCTCCAGATATCCATTCCCACATCCCTGCCTTTTTTGGGAAGTACCTCCACCCATCTCTTCACCACTTTTTGTGATGTAAACAATGGCTCAGAGGAGCTCAAGAGTGGCCACTGACAGGTACTGTGACTGAAATCCACTTGGACTTCAGGCATTGAGTTTCAGTGTATAAGGATAAATATTAACTGCATCCAGCTCTTACTTTAAGACAGGAAATCTGTGTTAGTATGGAGGCCTGCAACTCTGTAATTAGAACCCCAACAAACAAAATTTAGGAAATGGGCAAAGGTATGTCATCATTCTGGCATACCACACCCTCTCTGGGCACACTGGATAATGCAAACCTTTAGACAATCAAAGTAAAAAAAAAAAAGGCAACCCAAGATAAAAGAGGAGAAGGAAGAGAGAAACAAAAACAAATGTTAACACCTGTGATTTGTCTGAGTTTGCAGCAGCTCTGTACTGGCTTCCTGGAAATGGATAACATAGGCAGTTATGCCATCCTGCTCCTTCATGTTCCCATGCACCTTCACCTCCACCTGTACAGCAAAGAGTAGCTAAAGTAGATTTTATAAAATCTGTTTAATGCTGTTTTTTGGTATAGATCATTAGGGGGCCAAAGACACTAATAAACAGCTTGCTTTGTAATGATGCTGCAAATCTGCAAAAGACAAACCCTCTTGCATGTTGAAAAACAAGATAGGTAAAGACAGGTTGAGATTACCCACCACTATGTGTCTTCTTTCTACATTATCTCATTATAACTAACTCAGCCTGGTAGACTTAGTTCATTTAAGTATCTGGCAACCTGATTTATTCAGCACATTACAAAGCGATGAACAAAACGATATCTAATTCTGAAATCCAGCCACCGAATGGAATTATGCTGCTCTCCAGAGAAACACCTCAGCTATAACTAACAGCATGAGAAGTTCAAAAAACCAAATTACATTCCAGCAAACAATTCAGGTGAGTCAGACTTTCAGCATTCTTTTCATGTAGTGTTTTGTTTTTCCATTGCATGTAGTCAGGGTATCTCTAAAAGCAAAGTGCTATCACTAAGACCTGGAGTTCATTTCTCAGTGACAAAGCAACAGAACCAAGCTGAACAATTCAGCCTTCATTCTAGTTTTGTGCTGCTCTTGCCCAGTTCCTTCTGAGCTCTCTTCCCAGATCACTCACCCATTTAATGACTATTATCCACTGAGAGAAAAGGACAGGAAAGGTTCATCTGTCTCACCCTTCAGTTGCTAAGATATGGTGAACTTACTCCAGGTATACCTTTACTAATTAGTTTTGTCCCTCCTGCTTTTACCCACTACTAAAAAGTCCTTGGGAGAGGAATCTATTCCCAATCTGTACAAACCCAGTGCAACTTTTAAAAAAACCCACCCAACTTTATGCAACTGTACCACAGTAAATATTCACTCTCTCCCCTCCCTACACCCTGGAAAAATTGAATTTTTATATAGTTCTAGTAGATCGCAGTTTGGGACAGTACTGCAGAAAACAGAGATGCACATCTCACAGCAAAAGCAGGTTTTACAAGGTCTTGTGAAATACAAACTGCATTACCAATTACCTCTGAATGACATATGCAAGAGAAATACGAACATCTGTATTAAAGCAAATCATTTTGGCTACTCTATTGCCATATTTTTTTTCCTATCATCAGTACTCTGTCGAGTAATTTCTTTATACAAAAAGAAAACATATCTACCCTATGGCATTTTCAGTTATTTGCCACTGAATTTCCCACCAATTCATCAGTTCAACTAAAAATGTGAACCACAAATTTGAAAGACTTCAATGACTTTTCATTCATGCTGTAGTCTGAAGGTTCCTGCAAAGACTTACACATCATCACACCTACCTGAACACTGGAAACGAGACAAAGCTAAAGTACATAGAAATTAATGAGATCATTGCAATAACATCAATTGAACCCTTGTGGTAATCAGGAGAATGGCAAAAGCTGAAATACTTTGTTCCATAAAAATAAAAGCTCTGCTTACAGATGAATATGGAGCTTGAAAGCGCCTAAATAAAATCTGTTAAAATAATTCCCCCACAAATGAGATTGGGTTGAGAGAGAATTGTGGAAAAACAACACTAAAACCGTGTCTCTTTTTTGCATTCATTTAAACAATAACAAGGTGGGCAAGACAGAAAAAGAAGAAGTAATCTGAAACTCTGTTAAATTCAACCTTTCCCCAGCCTTTGCGCTAGCTACATCAGACATGGATTCCATCTCTAGCTGAAACACCCGTAATCTGGATTTGCTTGTCATGGAATTGCTGCTCTCTCATTGTGTCAGAATAATGCAGCCATTACAACACTGTCACTTTTGCTGAGCGTAGATGGACTCTTGCATTTCATTGTCACACAGGACACTCAAGTAGATAATGTAATCATCCAGAGAAACTGAAGCAACTACAAGAGCACAGGCCACAGTGGAGACGTTTTCAGACAGTACCTGAAGATTAAAACCATCAAGAGAGCTACCTTAGCTGTGATCTACCATTAGCACTGCTACTTAAACCATAAAAGTGCACAGTAACCTGTAAAGCATATTGCTTGCCTTCAGGAAATGCTTGCCTTGGGTTTTCAGTACTTCTGAGTCAAAACACCCCAAGCTACAAGCTGTGCCAACAGTGCTTTACCCAATTCCTACACAACTCCTAATTTCACAGCACTACTTTATTGCTTCTTTCCCAACAGGACCTGGGTTAAGAGCTCCATTACACTCTGCACAAAAAAGAGACGTAGAATTTACTGAGTTTATGCCTGCATTTGATGCCTCAAACTAAAGAGGAGTAAATGAGGGAGGAAACTGATGTCCTGCGTCTAGAGAGCACTGCATTTATCCCAACAATGCACCTGATACATGAAACATCCCTCACCCTCAGCTCCATGACTAAACCATGGTAGATGGAATTAACAGCAGTTGAGATACCTTGTCAAAAGTTTAAAAATACCTGTAAACACAATACACACAGGGTTTTCTTTAACCACACTTGCTGCTACAGAAAAATAAATCTGGTAGAAGGGATCAAATCCATCCTCCTGAGGCTCTGTGCTGACTTGCAGATGAAAACAGCCAAATGCAAAGTCTACAATCTATCTCCATCTAAGAACCACTAGTTGTCACCAGTGGAAAATAAAATGTCAAGGGAGGCCAACTGAATGAAGCAAATCCCAGATTCTATTTTTCAACCATTTCAACTGCTTATTTAATAGTTTCCTCCCTTTCATTGTTACTTTTAATGTTTATTATTTTTCCTGCAGACACATATGAAATTAGGTAACTCCTAAAGTAATAGAAGAGAGGAGCTGGCTTTCCTTTGACTGCCAGCCAATATGTATCTTTCCTTTCCTTAGCTGGTTAACTATGGGCTGTAGAAAACAGACTGGTGCTGGCAATTTCTGAAAACAGTAGCTTGCATTAATTTTACTTTAAAATTCTATCACAAATCTCTACAACTGCAATTTACTAAATCCATTCTAGGACCAGTTGACCTTCATGACACCCTGATAAATGTCTCTCCTCTCCAGTTAGGCTTGCTGATTTTTCTTACAGGAGTCAGGACTGGAAGACTAAAAGACTGAAATGCACTGAAATAAATAAATAGGCTACAGCAGTCTTGGCCACCATTATTAATTGGTTGATGTGGTTCTAGCCCATAGGAACAATAAGGGAAATAATTTACTAACACAAACACCACTGTAAATAACAACTTCTCTTTTTTAGCTGAATATAAATAACAGGACAGAAACTCCTGAAACAGAAAAACAACTCCAAGTTTTATTATCAATAATGAATGCTTTGCCCTACATAGAAGTTTTCAAGTCTGATGGATTTCAGAGTGTTTCACAGGACAAAGATGTGAAAAAAAATCAGACAATCCTGGAACAGGAGAGAGCAGATACCATAACACACACTTCTCTGAGATTTCTTTTGGATTAAAACAATGGCAAGTTTGACTCTTTTTTTATTTCCTCTGGAAAGGTCTTTTAAATATTTGCAATGAAAGCTATATCTTGGTTCATATCTGTACATACTTCATCTCTCCCTGATAGGAAGGGAGAGAAGTAAAACCAGACTAAGTAGAGACTGTGAGACAGTGAAAGGGAGAAAATAAGCAAGAATTATGTCAGAACTGTCTAAAAGTGAAGAAAAGGGAGTGAAAGGCCAGAAATTTGTACCAAAGTTGACATCTCCCTGTGATTTTTATGTTGGCATATTTATTGGGCCTGTGCACAGAGCCAGAGGTGGAACAGTCAAACACGACATCATTCACAAATGAGACATGTCACCAGGCCACAGGGAACTGAAGAGGTCATGAAAAATAGCATTGCCCATGGAGATTTCACCCACTCACCAAACAAATGACAATTTTGTTGGAAGCATTCAAATTGCCCAACCACTTAATAAATTTATTCAACAACAATGACAAAAAAGGCTAAACCACCCATTACTATTTTTCTTCATGCATTTTGAATTACAAAGCAGAAGTGGCTTCGAAAAAAAGAAAAAGGTAATGCACATAATGAATATATGTGAAAACTTAAGACAACTGGTAATTGATTTTGGATCAGGAAATAGCTTTCTGTTCTTGGCATTCTTCCAATGCCAACCTGAACATCTAGCATTCTACAAGTGCATGACAGAATAAGCACCAGAACCAGTGAAAACAAATGACAGTAGCTACTACTTACCATGTACAAACCCTCATTGATGCCGAGGTACTTCCCATTACCACAGCCAATATCAGCCACTATTGACCCTGCTGGCAAAGACCTGAGAAACTCTACAATTCGGGGCCATGGGCTATGCCTGGTACTGCTGAAGTGTGTGGCAATCTCTTCATACACCTTGTGTACATATTCTTGCTCCAGTTTTGAGGCCTCCATCTCATTCTGGGGAAATGAAGGTTGCACTGGTCTCTGCTGTCCTTTCTGGCTGTCACAGACAGATGGGTAAACTAGATACAGCAACAGATATAAAATATTAATTTTTTAAGCAATTCCTCATTGATTAAGCATACTTAGTAAAAGTAACTTAAAAGCGAAATATTAAAATGCAAAAAATTGCTTAATTTCTCCTTTACCTTTTAATAATTGAAACACAGGTCAAATGACAGAAGTGTTTGATGACCTGAAAATAAGTAACTGGCCCACATGTACCAGAGGCTGCTTGCAGTGATCTGCTGTGTTAATGATGTTTATGTTCTCAAAACCAAGATAGTGCCCCCAGTGCCAAAGACCACAACACCATTACAATACAGCCTCTGAAATTCTGTTTTAAGGGCATAAATGGACTTCAGTTCCATGCAATCATTGAGCCACCTGTCTGTTATTCTCTACTCCGCTAAGGCACTTTACGTGGCTCTGTCACGGCAGATATGACTGCTTCTCCTTCTCTAATGTACCTATTTTCTCAAAAGTACAGGTCCTCTCAAAAAAAAAAATCAAAACTGAAGAAAAAACTTGAAAAATAGTAGTTATTTCTATTTTGTTACATTATTAAGCACTTGAAATGCCAATGAAACACAAGACTCCAGATTGCTTGCCTGGCTCTGGAGCAAGCCAAATACCTTCCTGTACAGATAAACTCCAGCAATTACATGAACGCAACAAATTCAAGCCATATAGTATGCTATGAACCATCCAGGAATCGCTATGAGGACTGCCAAAACTACCCAAAGGACTCAAATGATTTGATCAAAACAAGAAAAGCTACTTATTGGTGATAAATAACAACTTTGACATGAAGGTTGCCTCAAGACACTTACTGCAATTGCAAGGGCTTCTCCTCACTTTCCTGAATGTAAATGACGTCCTTGTTTCCCTTCGATTTAATGTTAAATCTCCAACATCAGCAGTGATTGTTCTAACTTTGTGCCCAAGTTCTGATGCTTGAATAACATCATATTTTCTGGGTGTGATCCTAAAATAAAGCAACACAAAATAAAGGAATAATTCAGTTTGCATCAGGAAAAAACCCAATCCATCTTTGTAAGAAGGCAATCCTTACACTCTGAGAGAAATATGATTACAACATTCTATTTAATATACTTCTGCCTCTCAGTTTTCAACTTACTCAATTTCAGAAAGAAAAGAGATGACACAAACTAATGAAGTGTTGCTTAATTGCATGTAATTCCATTTCCCCTCCCTCCCTCCATTTTCTTCCATAAAGTTTGATTGTTTATTTGTCTAGTACTTCTTTTTTATATATATATATTTTTAATATATTTATTTTTGTCCTGGTTTTGGGATAGAGTAAATTTTCTTCTAAGCATCTGTGCTAACAGCAGCAGTGCTGTTTTGGATTTAGTGTGAGAATGATGTTGGTAACACACTGATGTTGCAGCTGTTTCTCAGTAATGCTTACTCTAAGTGAGGACTTCTCAGTTTCCCATGCTCTGGCACTGAGGAGGGGCAAGAGAAGCTGGGAGGCAGCATGGCCAGGACAGCTGACCCAAACTGGCCAGAGGGATATTCCGTACCACAAAGCATCCTAGTCAGTGTATGAATTGGGGGACGGGCTGGGCATCAGTCAGTGGGTGGTGAACAACTGTGCTGTGCATCACTGGTTTCTCTTGGGTTTTGTTCCTCTCTCTCACTTCCTTTCATTACTATTACTAGAACTTCCCAATGTCAAAAATAAAATGCTGCACACCCCCTTGCTTGGCACAGAGTGGTTTTACTATCGCAGTGCCAAGAATAAAGTTTTGCCAGGTTATCCAACCAAATATGAAAAACATCACTAATGAACTTCATTAGAAAAGTCAGAATTTTACTTTCACCTATGAGTCAAAAAGAGAATACATCTTTCATCCTCCTTGATGGCACTGCATAGCTTATTTCTAAGCCATGCATTTCTCTTTCACAGAGAGCTGAACAAAAATGCTTTTCCTGGGCACTTTGTTAATGGGGTCAAAATGAAGTGTCTAATTCCTTGGCATCCAAGCATACACACTGAAAACATGTCCAGATTAATTTCAAAACTGACTCTTGTGCTCTTATAATTTGACTTCTGAGGTGTAGATAAAAGGCATCACAAATGTTATTAAATACATTTTGACATTATGTATGCAAATGAATTAGTTACAACTTCTCGCTGGATGATTTTAATTTTGATTACAATACAACGTTCCAGCGGCATGATGCAAAGCTTACTCCAGTTGAGCACCTTGACCCACTACTGCTTTTAAAAACATATAGAAAAACTATATTTAGGAAAGGTGGAGAAGAACTGGCACAGGAACCACTTGTACATGAGTAGAAAGGTCTAGGATCTTAATTTTCAATGTAGTTTATTCATTGGTTCTCAAAAGACAACCATCACTTGAAGGTACAAGGGAGTTAAGTAATAATCTCATTTCAGGATAGACAGGTACACTATTCCAACTTCAGTGATGGCTGGCCAGTACTGCAAGTGCCCAGCATGCATCCTTCCATCTCCTGGGAGTGTGGCTGCCCAGGGCTGGCTTAGAAAGAGCAGAGCTGGTAGCCCTGGAGAAACCTGAAGCCCCAGAAAGAGTGAGCCCTCCCTCCCCCGGGAGCTGTGTTTAAATGGAGGCTGTCCCACTGGCCCTTGCTCCAGCTACAGCCTCAGACGCCCACCTCTGTCTGTGCACGTACACTACCTTGACCCTGGGCTGGTGTTCCAGCCTGGCCTCAGCACAGCCCATGGAGCTGCCTGATGCCAGGGGTTGGGGACTGCCCACCAGCTTCCCTGGCCAGCAATGTCACTGACATAGAAACTGCATCGTGTTCTAAGAGCTGTGCATGACCTTTCCAAAAGACAACTGACGGTATTTGACAGGAAAGCATAAGAAGCTTACAATGCTGTTATCCATATTCACTCCTGTTTATCAAAGAATAAGGGTGTTCACTGCCCTGGGCTTCTATAGCGATGCACATCAGAAGGACCAAGAGCATTTTATAACTATTTAATTTAACAAGGAATATACAGGTGGTATAAGAGCTCTATAAAATGAACAATGTAAATGTTATCAGGGAGCTCATACTCACCCCATTTTCGTAAGACATATTAACCAGCAAAATTAAAAGGCAGAAAATTTTCTGCCAATAAAAGGATTTGGCGTTTAATTTACACAAAATGTAATTAGCATCTCCAATTGACTGCTGAACCAGTGACAGTTTGGATCAAACAAAGGAAGAAATGCCTTACTATGGGCATTTCTGACCAATACAGGGTTTGCCATATGCTCCTGAAATGCATTACTGTCACACTCAGAGCTCAAGAAGGTTTTAGCCTTTTTGCCAATTTCAGCACTCCAATTTTAAGTATCTCCCAGTGGCGCACAATTTAAAAAGCATGTATTTAAATTCTCCAGTAAGCAAAGCCCCAAGACATATTTCAAGAAATCTCTCCGCAGCATCCCAAAACTGCTCAATGCAGTCTTACCAGCAGCTAAAGTGTCCCTAAAGCAGCTGGGAACAGCTCAGGAAGACTCCCCTCCGCCACCCTCAGCCTCTCAGTGCAGAGGAAGTCAATCTCTTAAACTAACCCCTCTCTCAAGCCTTTGGCATATGTGATCCAATGGGAAAAGTTGCGGGCTGAAAAGAGAGCAAGGGAATGGTGACACTAATTGCACTACAATCAATTCTTTGCCAGCTCAGAGTCATTGAGAACTTTCACACTGCAGATGTGAGAGTGATTTCCGACTGAAACCTCACTTATGACAGCAGCAGGAAACTGCACCTCAGGGACTGGCAATTAGCTTCCTAAATCCCCAAGTTTTTCAATTTAACCTAAGCAGTAGAGCGAATTTGTATAGTAATTATAAAACTTGACTCGATTTCTTTCAGGCAATTTTAAACACAATGTCATTAAAAAAGCAAACAAATAACATTTATTATTCCTCTATTATCAGTAATGCAGGTACTCTTACACATACCCGTGTGTCCACAGGTATCTGGATTCTCCAGTCATCACCAATAAACTGCATCGGGGCAACAAAATTGCCACTGTATGGCCATCAGGGTGTTTGAAATCCATCACAATCTAAAAAGAAACAAAACCAGCCACTGGAATGAGCATGACTTACAGAGCTTCTTATACAAGCCAGGTATTCTCAAGTCCTAGCTTTGTTTGTCTGTCTAATGCGTTCAACTGAGTATTGCTATGAAACAGCTACATATTTCCTAGGGATGCAAAAGTCTCCAGGTCTCCTGCCCTAACGCTCCCTCCCTTTCAGCACTATATTCAAATCTCAGGCAGTCACAAATATATGTATAGAGAAGTCATTAAAATTACACATCGATTTCATTTCACAATAAAAACTTTGTAAGAACAGCAGCACTGTTCAATCTCTGTGTGTACCTGTGAGGCAGTAAAGGACTGCCATCCCTCAACTAAAGGCAGCTGCATGAGAGGAAGAGAGGGCTCATTTACTGTATCTCAAGCATCTGAAAGTTATGTACCTGGACTAAGGCCATCAGCTACTGTCTTTTTGTAATGTCTGTGCAGAGAGATGAGTTTCTCCTCGGGGTTATTCATTCTAGTGTAAAATGTAGAGCTAAGTGATGTGGAATGACCCTATGCCCTCTGGAATTGCCTATCCATTCACAGTGGACGAGCTGAGACAATTAGCTCAGCAGCTACATAACACTGAAATAAGCAGTATTAGGTGAGAGAAATAATTTCCAACCTGCCCAAATTCTTCGAGATTTGAAGCATGACAAGCACATCTCAAGATTCTGACTAACATGCCAACTACCAGACTATCCTTTTATTATCTGCCATCTGGCTTCTAGCCATGGCAATATACTGAGGTGATGCTTTCAGCTTTATTCCAATTTCACAGCCCAGATGGCAGTGGTCCATTTTGCTTCTGCTTGGGCTAGGAATGTTATCCTTTTACATTTCCCAAATGAGAGAAACTCCTGCTGTGGAAAATAAGGAACAGGTCATTTAAGCAAGCCAAATGAGTTACAGAAGACTTACTGAAAAAGAAGAGTGGTCAAAACATATTCAAGTCAGCAGTTCCTGGTACACAGGAGAATTAGCACCATGAAAATGCTGCCATCTGAGTTGTAACCTACTAAGTATGCAATTTAAAAGCAGACTTACTCCAGTATGCCAGATTAAAACAAATTAGGCAGTTCTCTTTCTGTGTATAGATGCTTTTAACAAAGAAAAAACAGTGGCACAACAATCAGTCAAAAACCCCAGCATGACAGAGACTGAATAAGTAAGACTCTTAAACACTAAAAATTGCCACTAACAACAATTACCATTTAATATTGTGCACACTGAAGCAAAGCACAATAGCATTTACATTTTTAGGAAAAAAATTATTTACTACTTATTTACTATGTATTATCACTCAGAGTGACACAGCTTCTCCTGTTGGGCTATCTAAATTTAAGGCAAAAAGTGACAAGGATGACGAACAGTGGGGTTGAAAAGGGTAGAGCGATATTGGGGAAGAGTAATAAAGCATAACTATAAGCTCTGATTAATGATCATGAAACATTTCAATAGCTTGGCAAATAGATGAGTGGCAGCCACTTGCTACTGTACTTGGACTTTGCAATTTCTTCTAGGAAACCTCAAAGAAGCATGGGGTGAAGAAGGAGAAAATACAGTGGGCTTTACAAATCTGATGGGGATGCTGTCCTGTAAAGCACAAGTAGCAGCAGGTCTCTGTAAAAAGATGCAGCTATCTGGTAAGGCAAATAAATCAGAGGTTAACTAATCAGGATGAGCAAGTAAGGAAAGAAAAATCATGAAATGAAAATAAATGGGGAGCGAAGTGGTAGGATGAAATGGGTCAGATGATTCCTCAGTCTGTCTTTTGCCTCTCAGCTCACTGCTGTTGGGGACAAGATAGAGTCTGGGTTCTTCAGCAGTATGGCATAATAAACTGAACACAAGAATGTCCAGATTCCTTCCTGGAAGGAATCCCGTTACCCCACTGGTCCTCTTTCTGAGTCAGTAGTAACTACAAAGCTCTGTTCTTGACTAAAGAACTGCACTTTATCCATGAATCAATGAGGACACCTCTAATGGGTTCCCTGCATTTCCAGTTCCCATCTTCCCCCAGGGCCCAAAAGAGGACCTTGTTCCCTTTCACTTCCACATGCCAGGCTGGTGACTCCATGTGAAGTAGTGGGAAACAACAGTATCTCCAGCTCCCTGCCTTCTCTGCTGTTTTATCTCATTCAATTCCTCTCCAAGTCCTTTTCCCCCACCATCTGTGTGGCCCCAGAGTCTCTTCACAGGAGATGCTCCTGAAGCCCTGTCCTTTAATCAACTGTGCATCCAAAACAGAGGGTCAGAGTGCATACAGGCAGGTGACACGTTGAGAATGAAGAGGCCACGTAGCTATCCCTGATAGCTGGATTTTCAGGCAGCAGTGGCAGGAAAACAGAGAACAGAAGAGCATGTTCTCCTGGTTGAATTTCAACTACACTAACCCAACAAGAAATATATGAAAAAAAATTTCTGATGGTGCAGAATTTGAGGCTGAAAAGCAGGAATTTATCTTGATAACTTCTAGTCCTCACCAGAACAGAATTCCAGCTCTGTTCCTGCTCCCTAATTTTCTGGGACGGGAAAACTTCTGTACTATAATCTCACTTTGTGTAGCTGTTCCCCATCTAACTGAATTTCATCCTTATGAATAGCTGTGATGATTCGGGAAGGAAAATATAAATAAAGGATTAATTTACTTGCAAATGGGCAATGACATCAAGTAATTAGCAGTAATTAAAAGAGTCAAAAATCCAAATCCAAAACTGACTTTTGCTTATGAAGCACACTGATGTCTTCAGCTAGAATATATTAAGGTTTTGCACTGATCTATTAACAAATTTGACATTGCAATTGAGACAGAGAATAAAACTTAAGGAACATCTAAAGACAATTACTATAACTCCTATGCTTCATTCCTTTCCCTAGATTAGTTGCACCTGAATGCTTAAAAAACCCAAGCAGGAGTACTTCTATCCTTTGTTTACAGCACAGTAAAAAACATTCAACTCAGAACGATTTCTGAAGAACTCTGTTCTTATCTCTGGCAAGCCTGTTACTGACTGAAGTAGATAACATTCCCACACTCCTCTATGTGTCTTTATCCTGGCAGAGCATTCTCAATTGTCACTGACAAACGCATACGCACAAAGAAGATTAACACATTTGGTCCTCTTTTTAATTTACTAAGGACTTATAATCAATAAAGTAACTTTGCCACTGCTGAATCAATCTGCTTCATGACAGCTTTGCTCCACAGGAGCTATTTCCAATTACTATTTTTGTTTTTACCTATTTTCTTTTCTCTCTTAGATGGCAGAGTCAATAAAGATCAAATTTCCAGCTAGCTCATGGTGCATCATCCAAGGATTAATCAAAAAAATAAAAACAGTGGGTGCTACATAAGTTTTACCATTTTTCCTTCTACTATGGAAAAAGTGGGTCTCTGAATATAGAAAAAAAACTTAAAAGAAAAACAGCTAACATCTACTTGTGGTTTTAAATAACTTGTCATGATGCCAAGTTATTTAGGAGAGAGTGATCATGACAAGGGAGCACATGAAGCAGTAAACAGCTTTCAAGGATGGCTAAACATCAAAGCAAAGAGACACCCATATCAAACATTGTTCCTGTGGCATCAAATATGGCAAAGTGAAAAAATCAGAAAATAATCCAACGTAAGAAGAGAATAAAGTATCTTTTTCTTAACACCTCAGGGTGCAGAAGTCGACACCACCTTTCAGTGCAGTGGTACTGTACTACATGAAAGAGTAGGAGGATAAAGGTGAATGACTGATCTATCAAACAAGTAAAGATTCAAAGGTAAAACAGAAATAATGCAACAGACCTACAGGGACAATGTCAGTAAGAAATTCACAGCTACAGTGGGGATTGACAATTATTTTTCTAAGCTTTGTCTCTAATGCAATTTGTATTTGATGTTAATAGACTACCTTAGACGAAACATACTCTAAAGCTAAAAAAAGGACAATGTGGAATGCTTCTCAAGTCTCTGACATTATTTACTGAATGTTCAGAGAGCAAAGACAGATTATCAGCCTACATAACAGTTTCCCACATGTAAAACAGATGAAAAAGATTGTCTACTTCAAAGACAGCTGAGAGTTTTAAAGCCCACACACGGAGCTTGAAAAACACAGTGGGGCTCTATGCAGAGACAAGAGCCTGCTGGCTCACACAGGACCAAGGCAATTAATTGGTAACATAGCACCTTCCACTGCAAAAACCATGCTAAATTCCAAAATTCAGGATTCAGAAAATGCTGAATTTTAAAAGGAAAGCAATAATGATTATCTTTCCTGAATAATCAACATCATAGCAAATTTACCTTATTTAATATATGCAGATATTTACATCGTGTATCATGTTCGCTGGCCATACTTAAGAAAAGGAGTGCAGCATTGACAATCGTGACAATGAACTATTTCAGTACTGCCTTTCACAAAAATCCCTCAACACATGCGCAGGCCTCCCCCATATCAGATCTATACCAAAGCTCTTGCTTGTTTATCCACTTAGGTACTATGGTGATATTACTCAGATGCTTTATATACTTACTAGGCTTTCTTTCTTCAAAAATTGTATTCAATTTTCCATCCGTGCAACATGTTACTATCTTCCAGAATTCTCTGTCATTTTAAGTATCTATGCATTTCTTCCTCTTAATCAAAGTCTAGCATGTAAGTGTTTAAAAAAAATATTTCAATATATGTACAGCACTTCATTCTTTTATATCTGAGGTCTCACCTTGTTATGATTTTCTTGATAAGCCCACAGAGTTGAGTACATCCACTGAACAGCACACCAGTATCTCTCCTAGTTAGTCTGTATGTCATTGACTCCATGATACAAACTGCCTTATTGTCTGGCCTCTGTCTAAAAGATTCAGGTAGTGCACAAGAAGAGAAAAACTACTGTAATTTTCAAGCTAACTAGGGCTGGATGGAGGAGTCTCTAATCCTCTACAAATGTTGTCACAGCTAGCCGGAATATACACCACTCTCCTTTTGTACACAGGGATTCATCTCTGGAGGTTCAGCAACTCCAAGTTATTAGAAATTATCAGTCACCTCACTGAGCTGGATGCCAGCTCCTTGTAAGGTGACTGCTCTGCCCAGTCTTGGCAAAGATTGGGATGCTAGTGGTACTTCTGGCAGTGTCCCACCAACTTTTCACTGCTGCTGTTCCCACTCCAAGATCACTCACAGCTGCTACAAATTTTTGTGCTTCACTCATATGTCTCCTCAAGCTGACGCCTTGTTTCAAAAGCCTTTAAATACTTCAGTTCCTACTGCCTCTAAAAATATAAAGTTTCTTTTGTATGTCAGGACACTACCTGTGGTCTTTGCACCTTCTCAGATCATTACCTGTGTTAAAACTCAATGCTGAATATTAGACTCACATACAAAATGCTTTCAATCCTTGCTGTAAAAGGCAATAGTTGCATTACCAGTGCTCCCCGCTCTCTCTCCCTGAACAAGTATTGATCTCTCCTTTCTGGAAAGTGCTATCTGGCCCAAGCATAAAACCTTGATGGTCTTTTTGTGAATCCAGAGTCAAAGAGTTTGCCAAGTTCCCAGCAAGAACCAATTTATTCATTCTCACTAACATTTCATCTTCATCCTTTAATAAATTATCTCCCTAGCTCTTAGCTTAAACTCTTTTAGTGTGCAGAAAGCAAAAGGCTAATGCTGTTAGTCGTAATTTAATTTCATCTACTGACTTAGCCTCCTCTGCAGTATTTTCCATTCTTCCAATCCATATATCTTTCCTCATATTCAAGGGTGCTGCTACATAGACATACAGGGAATTGCATCCAACTATACCAGGGCAGAATGTGCCTGAAATGCACCAAATCATTCATCTTCTGTTCCAAAGGAAAGGAAATTTCTAATTTCATCACTTCCCTTCTAATGGAGTACTGTTCAATAGAAGAGCACAAGAGGACTCCTACACATCCTGACCCTGATGGCCTCCAGAGGGCTCAGTCTACTAAGATGTGAAGCCCAGATATCATAAGAAAGCAGTTCTGTGTCCTCAATTACATCTCCTCAGACTTGCACTTAATGTATTACTCTATCTCCTGAAAGCAAATAATCCTTATTTACATGTCTAATACTGTACCAGATGTCCACCAAGAAACCACTGAACAAGTCCTTACAACACAGACATAGCTGTTCTGTAATAAGCACAAATTTATATGCAAGTATGATATTTAGAGGATCCTAAATGTGGTAGCACATGGTCTATGTGATGCTGTGGCATATCTGTGGTGTATCTGTAATTCTTCCACATGTTTAGGAAAGTTCTCAAGAGATTTTCAGTATCTAAGTAGAAAGGGAAACACTTCAGTATTCAAAATGCACATCTCACCTTTCTAAACCACTGATTGTTTACTAATATCTGTGGAAATACACACAATTCTCACATTACTGCAGTTGCAAATACACATAAGCAGGACTCCCTTCAGCTGTAATTTTATGTCCATTTCACACTACCTGTACATTTATCACCCTGTCATCAACCATTCCAGGCTTTAATTGCAAGTTTTCTACAGCAGAAGAAGTGTGAGGAACAGTGAATAAAGCCTCCATGCAATATAAACAATAATTGATACAGCAAAAACCAGGCTTTGGCTGAGTAATATTGCCAAACACGGAATAGAACAGGAAAGTGTAATTTGCAGGAAAGAGGACCTGAAGTATTTACATTCAAAGTGTAGACTCATACCAAGTACTAGTACAGCACAGACCCACCAGTTGTTGTAAAATAGCCCAAGTGCTTGCAGGCTCAGTGTATTTCAAGGCATGGGTAAAACATGCTGTATGTTCATTGTCCTACATTGTGGAAAACTATCTTCCCTCACTCTCTACAAACATTGGGATTTTTCATTAAACCTTATTCTCCTCTGCAGGTCTCAGCTTTCTGCTTGCAGTGCTGTAGTACAGGAATTCAGGCTAACTAAGTCTATGGTGGAAATAGGCAAATCAGTTCAAGATTAAGACTGACATTTGGCCTTAGATTTTAAAACAACCCATTAGGGACCTGAAACCTATGAAATTAAACAATAGATGCCTAACTCAGCATGAGTTGAATTATCCCATAGGCTGGACTAACTCAATCCCCATTGACTGCAGAGGAGCTCAGGCATGCAATACACAGGTACACACCTACTTGTAAACACTAAAATTTCAGTGTCTTAATCCTGGACTAAATACCATTGACAACAAGTTTTTAAATAAGGCATCTAAGTGTGGATTCAGCAGATGATTCAACTCTGTTTAAAACAGTTCTGCTTTAATTTAAACCTCTTCCTGAACTATTATCATCACTAAAATCCTGGCCCCTACTACTGAGAAAGTAGTATGGAAACAGTGTGGTGCTGAATATCTGTAATTCAAAGGGATGAAATTACGAATTTATGCACTCATTGTTTGAAACAAAGGTCAGCTAGTCCTTCTCATACCTGCATCTAACAGCTGTCCCAGAGATCATTACAATAAAAGAGAACTTCCAGGATACAAGACATGCAAACTGTGCCTTCCCAAACTAATTCTTGCATCGTATCTCATAAGGGCTGACAAGACATGGTTTTTAGTCCATTGCCATAGAAACTACCATATGGCCTGTTTCTTAATCCTCTACATCTTCACTGTAAAAGAGAAATCTACTGAGGAACAAGATCTTGGCATGAATTTAAAGAAATTGCTTACATACATTAAGAAACCTCATTCCTTAGCAATCAAAAGCATATAAACCCTCAACCCCCCCAAAAAAGAAAACCAAAAAAACCCAAACAATTAATGAAACTCAATGAAAGCCATCTTCTTAGTTAATGATGTCTCCTGTGGCCATAAAGTATAATTCAAAACACTGCATGACACAAGACACTTCTTTAAAATCATTTGAAGAAAACTGTTTTATCAATTACTCAATTGCTATGTTTCACCCCACAGAAGTCCCACACATCTGACATATACAAGTTATTTTAAAGCAGGGAAAACAACCATAAAGGAAAAACACATTCTGAAATTTGGATAGGCAGTATTCCAACACTGCTGATTTTCATCATTAACAACATAATCTCTTTCTTCTGTCATTCCCTTCATCTGCTTCATCAGCACAATGACCGTCTTCTCATAATGCAGCCAAAAGTTACAAAAAAAGGCTCTAACCAGGGCCTCAACATCCGGCCCTGAATTTACAACCAACTGCGTGAACGCACACGACAGAGATGCAGGCAGAAACAGGAAGGGCAAGAGGAACAAGAACACCTCCCAAGGAGGTGTGAAGTGTCCAGTTTTCTGCTTTCTGCTGCACCATCGACCTTGGTTTCCTCCAACCATTCCTACCATTCCTCCAACCATTCCTACCCCAGCATACAGACCAGTGTTTTCCCTGCACTGGCCCTGGGCAGCACCAACAGGCTGCCTGCCTATTTGCTTCTCTGCTAAGGGCACAACTCTCCCACTTCTGACTGAAAGATTCTGACAGAATCTTTCTGCCAAGTGTATCAGCATCACAGGTCTGACAGCTCCAGCACACTTCAGCTGCTCAAAATTGCCAGTTCCTCAGCAAAAGTTCAACTCTACTGCAATAAGAGCTCTGCAGAGAAACCCTTCTCAAAACATAGCTAGTAAGAAAAACAGAAACAGAACATAACAGCATGCAAAATACTCAGATTTGTAAAGATAGTATAAATGCAGACAGACTTCAAACCCTATTATGCACTACACCTACTGCTATTACAAAGTCCTGTCCAAAGACGAGAGAGACAATACATCACAGCAGGAGCTTAACAAGTTAAGCTTGTTTCTTTGCTTATAGTCTACTTGTGATTATTATTATTGACTGACTAGGCATTTCTACATGAAATTTGCCACAGTTGTAAAATAGGCTCTCATGACAATAGAGATGACATCAACGGCTAATGAAATTAGATTTCCTTATTGAATTCCAAAACTGAAGTACAGTTGAAATGCAACAGCTAAAGATAACATTTTAATGCTCCAGTTCAGCTTGTTTGCTGTTAATTGGTAGCAGATACCAGGATTCCATTTCATCCAGCAAGTACTGACCTTCTAAAAATAACATGTGGAATTAAAGTAACTTCCACTGATGAACCTCTTGACAAAATAAAAAATTCTTTTAAAAATTAAGAAATTAGTAACTACTAAAAAACAACACAGAGGTTTCTATTAAAAAATTGAACTACATTTCAAGAATGACAATTCAAAACCTGACTCAAAAACTATTTCAGCTGTAAAAATACCAACTGAAATGTAAATTCAAATGCTCTGTTAGTTTCTATAGAATCATAGATTGGCGTGGTTTGGAAGTGACCTTCAAGAGCATCTAGTTCTAAATCCCCTGCCAGTGGCAGGGACACATTCCACTACACCAGCTCAGAGCACCATCCAGTATGGCCATGAACCCTCTCGTGGGTTCCACCCTTCCAATGGGGCATTCACAACTTCCAGTGTCTCACCAGCCTCACGGTAAAGAATTTCTTCCTAATATCTAATCTAAATCTACCCTCTTTCAGTATCAAACCATCACTCCACATCTTGTCACTACAACCCCTGATAAGGAATTCCTGTCCAACTTTTCTGTAGACCCATTTTAAGTACCAGAAAACTCCCCAGTCCTCTCTTCTTTAGGTTGAACAATCCCAACTTTCTCACCCTATCTTCACAGCAGAAGCTCCAGCTCTCTTATCAATTTCATAATCCTCCTCTAGACTATCTCCAAAAGGTCCATGTCCTGCTTAGGTTGGCAACCTCAGAGCTGGATGCAGCACTCCAAGAGGGGTCTCATGAGAGCAAAGTAGAGGGGGAACATTCCCTCCCTCAACCTGTTAACGACACTGCTTTTGATGGTCTCCTAGCTGATGCTTCTTTTATTACAATAACTGTATTTTTTTACCTGGAATAAATAGAAACTTCATATTTAAATAGTTAACTCGTTTCACCACCACAGAAGAATGGTTCATGTATCATAGTGAAGGATACATGGGAGACATGAAGTGCAAAACAGAAAAAAAAAAAAAAAGGTTTTAATTTAAAAGTGAGTGGTATTGTATACAAAAATATAATGTTTTTTTCCAAGATTGTTACCTATCTGCATTTTTCCTACCACACGAAAACCAATTAGAAATATGTAGCAATAGCTATGGAATAGCAAGACACTTTTTAGAGAGTACATTTGCTTCCACTGAAAAATTCAGTATCTGTATTTGTGTGTCACAGTAGCGCCTTAACAGCCAGACGTCTGAGAATTGAAAATGAAATGGTGCTGCCTCAGCATACAAAATAAGCACACTACAGAAACAGCAAATAGCCTGGAGACAACAGGTTCTGTTAAAACAGAATCAAGTTGGTAAAGGAATTAAGAGGAAGTTTTCCTTCATTATTTAGCAGTTATGACCCCAATCAGAAAATCGTAAGCTCTACTGCAAACTGCAAACATTTTAGTAAGTATTTCAATCACAGCAGGAGTTCTCACAATCACACTAAAATAACTGGAACCATATGACATTTTTATAGCATCTCTGTGTATTTTTCTCTGTGATATTCAGTGGATTTCATCTTCAAATTCTTCCTAATTGCAATTTCTTTTATCTCTCTTTCCACATTCACCCTGGATACACTGCCCAGAGGACTTCAGGAAACAAAGAGAACATTCTTCCCACAACCCTTTCCCAACACTAAACAGCTCAAATGAAACACAGGATGCTAAAAAGAACAACTAACTGACTGCGAAGAAAGCAAACTGGTAAGAACCAGGAGGAGCCAAAATAATGGATTGTGAACCGGAAACAAAACCACTACAGAGAATGGAGTAAGGCAACTTCCCACTCTAGCAGACCCAGGAGAAACAGCTAAGCAAGTCACAGTACATTCTGCAGATCAGAGATCCCACAGCAATCAAACCACAGGGTGCCTTCCTTCCTCAGCACTGAAGTAGGAGCTACTAGGCTTTGCACAGTGGGGAAGAGTTTTATGGAAAGGCATGGGGGATGATAAGTTTCTACCTTCTGTGGAGAGGAAGGCAAGCTGGTATAAATCCAACAGAAGGGATACAGGAGACCAACTTTTGCAGAGCTATTTACTTGGTACTGGCCCACTGGTAGTAAATGCCCAGCCTCAGACAAAAAGGCAGCTGGAAACTGTAATGTCTCACCAACATGGAAGGGGAGCAAAAAGAGTATTTTTACATACAAAATTTTGAAATATGGCTCTGTCATAGCTTAGCTTTGATTTTGTTCTTCCCAAGTAGCTGAGAAGATATCAGAGAAAGCTCCTAGAGAAAAAATGCTATCAAATCATTGTTCTGGGGTCAATTCTGAGCAAATGCTCTTCTTGTACCATCTCAACACAAATTGAAATTGATTAGCAGATTCTACAGTGCTTTGGAAACAAATGCTTGTCTGTATTAATTGTACAGTGGGTGCCTTGCTCTTGTCACCCTTGGCTTAAAACAGGAGTTAGCGTATCAGCCAAGGAGGTTTTTTTTACTGCAGGACAGGCTCCCTCCGAACATGAAAGTTGGGCTTTCAGGATCCTTCCAAAGGTTAAAGTAACTCATCAGGTGGAAACATCAGCAGGACGTGTTGGTATCTGTGAGCAGAATCCTGTATACAAATGGAGAAGAGACAACCAGCACAGAAATAGAAACTCAGAACTGAATGTTCCACCTTTCCCAAAAGAGGCAGTTAGACTGCTACAAGTATTCCCATGAAGGGACTCAGGCTCTGTTGCTTATCTCAGAGGGCATATTTCAATGTTCAATTACATCAAAAGGAAGTTTTCCCTTGATTTCCGTGGTTCTTGTATCTCATCCAGTGACAGTCCATCATGGTACGACATGGACAGAAAGAAACACACAGGACATATCTCTAAAGAGAAAATTCAAACAGGAGAGACAGATTAATGAAGCCTTATGCATTTAACTTGCAGTGCTCAGCACACCTTTCACATGGAGAAGCTCCTCATTAGTTTTCAAAAATTAAGTATCACTTTCAATGGAACAAACCAACTAAACTTCGCATATAATTATATACAAAGTCCATTTGGATTTCCAACTAAAACCACTGCAAGTTGCTATTCTTCAAGAACCAATAAAATCCATGACTGTATGACGTGTCTTGAGTTGCACCTGTCTTACAGATAGGAAAAGCACATTACTGAGCTTTAGGAATCCTACCTCATCTGAACAAACTTCTCAACTCAGCATTAGGTTGTAGTGATTAAAATTAGTATCTTCCATTTGGGTTCAGAGACAATTTGAATCTGCCAATACAATCTCTTTTTAAATAGTGATGACTATTACTACTATTTCACCCACCACCATCATTCTGCCAGCACAGACAGAGAAAAAAAGCTTTGGTATAGCCACTACCATAGTAATTCTTTAAATGGGTAAGGTGCTTTCTGCCTTCCCTTACAAGAAAAATAAAGCAATATATATGTAAATAGCAAATTAAACTGAATTAGCAACTAACCAAGATAAGCAGAGTAAGAGCTGGGCCGCACAGCAATATTCAGTGCCTGCCTATCTTATTAAAGCTCATGCAAGACACAAAACAGCTGCTAACTGTCAAAGGCTGGGTACAATCTAGACTTTCTAAAGGCTTCTCATAAAATCTCTCACCTATTATAGAAACAGCTGCTACTATACCAGCTACAGGTTTCTGTTTGTTAACCAAGACAGATTGGAAATAGATCAAGAGATAAGAAGCAAAAGTGCCAGAAAAAGGGTCAATTATCAGACTGAGAGATGAGTAGAAGCAGCATACCTCATTCTGTCAGTTCCAGAATGACCATACTCAAAGGTTGTTCAAAAGGTCTGGTGAAGCTTTTCTTTGAAACATTGCTCTGCTTTCAAGGCTTAAGAGAGTCACAGGTTTTCTTTATAGATCAAAGCACTTTAAGATCCACAGGCTAAGAGATGATGAATGTGTTCAGATGAACAGAAGCTAGGCAGAAGTCAAGGATGATCAATACATGTCCCCCCTCTCTTTAACCCTGAGCCACAAATCTGGCTGACATCCCTAAAGCTTTCCTTCCTCAGACATTAGGTCAGGGCCTAGACAGAGCATCACAGCAGTTCTCAATGTTTGTACCAGCCTTTTGCCAGCCCAAGGCACAGGAAGCAGAGTAAGGCAAGGAAAAGCAGAGCTAAGAAGAAGAGAATGACAAGCCTGGGGCTGCATCTTAGGAAAATGGGACACAGCAACATAAATCAAGAGTATTGTGCCAACATTACACCCCCTTTGAGCAAACTATGACTGTGGTTTGCTCTCTGGCAGGGGGCAGTGGGTGTCCCATGGCAGTCTCAGACACAGCAGGGCAGAGCTGACAAGGAGGGACTACAAGGTGTTGGTAACTTTAGACTGGGAGTAAGATCTGCAGCCAGGAAGGGAAAATTCTTCTATGGGTTGGATACATTCATAGCACTACTTAGCTCATAATAGAAATGATACATCTGTATTTTTAAAGTTTTAATGAATCAAGGCTTACACAGCAGCAGATAAAATGGCAAATTAGGAAAAGTGGAAAAACAGAAATCTCAATATTGATCAAGCTCCTGCGGCAAACCTGCAAAGAGAAATTTGGCACGGGCTTTAAAACTAGGATTCTTTTGAGACAGCTGCAGACTTGGCCAGGCTTCTAAGATGAAATACTGTAAAACTGCTTATCTTTAGGGACACCAAATGGAGGCACTGAAAATAACACCCAACTGAAATAAAACCAAAATTCTCAACAGAAAGGACTGATCCCTGTTTTGCAGTACTTTGTTCAAATTCATGGATACAGAACATGATTTGCCATTAAGTTTAATAAAAGACTGCTCGCCTAAATTTACCACATTGCCTTTTCTTTCCTAGTATGACAATATCTGAATAAAAGAAAGTTGCATTCAATAACAGAGCACTGAAACTGATATGCATTAGTATTTTCAGTGTATCAGCTCTTATAAAGACAGGGTGAATGTGGTGATTTATAAAATGCAATTACCAGCCCACAGGACATTCTAGAAGTCTCATTTCATTCTGCAGTTTCCCAGGAGATAGCAAAGAAATGGGTTACAAACAGAAATAATTAGCCTGAGACCCCCACTTTTCCTGAAGTATTATAGGACAAGACAAATCACCTCTCACTGCTTTGCCCTCTAACTATTCAGTAGTTTTTATAAGCTAGGCAGAAGTGCAAAGCAATAATGAGATTGTCCTCCTTCAAAACAAGTTTAATCCATCTTGTAAACTCAAAACACAATGGATTGCACCAACCAGGGCAACCACTTGGTCACTCTGTGCCTCTTGATAAAGCTGTTTCATGTGACTGAGATAGGGAAGAGGATCTCACACCTACATTTCCACCTCATTTCACACAGGTGTAAGAACCTGGATCACTGTAGATTATCTGATGTAGATCATTGCAAGACAAATGCAGTGTTGTGAAAAATCATGCCTTTACTTCTCAAAATTATTTGTTTATATTTAAAATGAACATACATGCCAATAACTATTCCTTTTTCAACATAAATCAGACTTGCAGAAACAAAATAAACTAACAGTGATTCCTCTAACAAACAGCACAGAGTGCTTTGTTACTGGATAAACTCATTCCCCACTGAGGAAAAGACTGATCCTCAGTAATGTGAGTTAGGTTGCAAGGTACCACTGAAGATGGCAGTGGCACAAAGCGCAGTTGGAGACACTGCGCTAGCGGGCTGCCCTTGGGATTGATATTGGGGCTAGCACTGCTTAACAACTCCATTAGTGACCTGGGTGATGGGGCAGAGCACACATTCAGCACATCTGCAGACAAAATAAAACGAGGAGAAGTGGCTGATACCAGATGGCTGTGGCACCATTCGGAAGAATCTGAGCGGGCTGGACAACTGCTGCCAACAGAAGCTTCATGAAGTTCTACAAACAGAAGTGCAAAGTCCTGCACCTGGTCAGGAATAATCCCATGTACCTCTGCACACTGGCAGCTGATGAGCTAGAAAGCAGCTTTGCCAAAAATGACCTTGAGGTCCTGGTGACAAGAAATTAAACAAGAGCCACAAATGTACTCTTGGAGAAAAAAAGGCCAACAGTGTCCTGGGTTAGATTAGGAAGAGCACTCAGCTGGTAAAGGGAGGTGATCCTTCCTCACTTGTCAGCCCTAGTGATAGGGTATCTTCTGTACTCTGTCCAGTACTAGGACTGGACTGGGCTTCCCACTGAAGAAGAATACCATGGACTTACTGGAGCAAGTCCAGGACAGGGCCATAAGGATTATTAAGGAATCTTCACATAAGGGGATGCTGAGAGAGTTGAGACTGATCAGCCTGGACAAGGGATGGCTCAGGGTCAGGTAAGATTGCTCTTATTTATTTGTATAAATAACTGAAGAGAAGGAATGAAGAAGTAGCAATATTCTTCCTAACAATGTTGCTCAGCAGGACAAGAAACAATGGGCACAATCTAAACACCATGCCATTCCATCAGAACACAAAGAAACAGTTTGAAACTGTGACAGATGTCAAATACTGCAAAAGATTGCCTACAGAGGTTTTGGAATCTCCATCTACATAAATATTCAAAACACAACCAGACACAGTCTTGGACAACCTACTTTTCCTGACCCTGCTTAGGCAGGAGCTTGGGCTGCATGACCTTAAGAGATTCCCTCCAACCTAAACAGTTCTGTGGACCTGTGAAGATGAGATAAGAAGTTTGAGAATCTGTGGTGATAACTAAGTCACCAGGCTAGGAGGGTGTACGTGTTTAGTCCTCTGCTCTGCCAGACTTCTTTTTCATAAGCCAAAGCATTTATTGTAGTTATTAATTATCACGATCTGCCTAACTCAGATCCTGGAGGGACAAGCATATAAGCAATTGAAAGAAATGCTCTTTCCATTACTCAGTATAATGAGGCATTCTGCTCCCTTTTTTTCCTTTGAAGTGTCTGCCAATTTCTAAAACAGAATACAGAACCAGCTGGGTTGCAAGGTTACTTCTTTATGGCACTCTTTTTATGTAAATGTCTGCATTTATTGTGGAGGAGAAAAAAGAAAGGACAAGACATGGCTTTATGCATGTTTTCCACCACATTGCAGCCTAATGTATTCAGGTAGGAAAAAATGCACACAAAACCACAAAGAAATAATAAAAATCTGTAAAAGTACTAGAAAGAAAAACCATAAATAATACAGCATTTCATGGACCTCTGGCTTGTTTTAGTACATCTGTGCTTTGACTGCCTGCATCTGAAAAGAGTATTTATGGCCCATTAGGAAAAGGCACTGAAATTTGTGAGATACCTAACAGGCTGTAATCCAATGCCTACACCTGAAATATCTAGAAATTGTCCAAGTCTGGCTGTGTCCCTGGTTGAAATGCATACGTACCAACCTTTCACAGCTTCAAAACACTCCAGGCAGTCCACTTGGCAGAAAGGTTTTTATTTTTCACGTGATTAAAGTCACTCTGCTTTTGGCCATCTCTAAGACCACCACAAGGTATGCTGTAATACAGTAACCTAGAAATGCACTGCTTATGGTGTTACATCAATGAAGTAACAGAGCATCTGTGCCAGAGTCAGCCTTTTCGTAGAAATGGAAAGGATAAGAAAGCCCAGGACTGCAGTACTGAGGCAGAATACATGAAATTAAAGCATGAAATAAAGATGAAGGAAGGTCAGTGGAGACCTGGATGCCAAGATTTAAAAATCATTGATATCACTGGCAAATCTTCCAGTGACATTGAATTGCAGTAACTTATTTAATTAGCATATCACACCACCTTTCATACTTGATATTAAGTTCAGCTGAATGTGGACAGACACCATGGAAAATTAAATTAACAAATTAACAATATAAAAATGGAACTTCTCTGTAAAGCAACAGACCACATGCAAACATTAGGTTTACCTCAGCTCCCAAACTGAGAGATATTATTTCATCTTCAAAAGCAGAATGTGTATCAGTATGAGGGGGAATTCCTGTTTAAAAGAAAAAAAAAAAAGTCAATATAATAATAATAGCAATGACTCCAAATGTTCCCCTTGCTGCAAAGTGCAGCTCAAGCACTTTGCTCTCCTTGTAGGAGTCTAACCCTTAGCAGCAACACTTATGGCACCTATGGTGATTTTTAGTTTATCCACAATCATATATTTCTTCCTCACTCCCTTCATAAAGGAGTAATCTCAAATCCTTCTATTTCCTAAGCAAATGACTACATTAAAGGTTTCAGCTTCAGCATGAGGACCTACTACTTCAGAGGCAAGCACTGTTAGGACCAAGTGCTGCCTCTGTTTTGCACTTCCTAGGCAAACACATATCACTCCTAGGCTAACTCCTGGGTAATAATACATCTGCCAGTGCATGTATGAGTACACACACATAACCGAGAATTGCCAAAAGGACAGTCATTTTTTAGGGTTTGTTTAGATTTCTCTTTCATATCTGCTAATTGGAAAGAAACTGCCAATCCCTGCAGCTTGTGTCACACATTTTAATGCCAAGTGCTAGAACAGCAGCGTGCATGCCACAGCAAGATCTCACCACATGGTGGGGAACAGCAGTCAGCAGTGGAGCAAGGGAGAACAGCAGACAGCTTGGGAGAACTGCAACTGCATCTTCCTCTGATCCACTGCAGGCTGAGGCAGAGTCATTCCTATACTATCCAAACTGACAAATTTTTACTTGTTTATTAAAAATTCTACCCAAGTTCATTTTTGGCTCTGTGGAGAATACCTGAGTTGAAAACAATTTTTTCTGAAGTGTCAGGCAGCTCTATAAAGCACTCTTATTATACAGCAGATTTTACATCCAGATGTAAATATTCTGAATTCCATTAGTTTCAGTGAAAACAATACCAGTGTTTTATGAGACCAACATTTAATCTGACAGAAAATTAGCGAGACTTTAAAACCAAGGACAGATAGATACGTGTTTGCTACAGCTCATAACTTTGCCTTGGTACAAAGCACTGAAGCTCTGCTTTAAGAGGGACACTGAAGTCTGTGCAACTCACTTTGCAGCAGGAGAACATTGACAGCTCTCCACACTGTCACCAATAATTCAACCAAGACCACACTGACCTACCCACCTCGTTTAATGTATCTTATGTGTGGTCCCTCCACCTTAGATACTCATAGCCATAACTCACTTTCTAAAATTTCAAACATGATTTCCAGTGAAAAAATGGCTCAGAACCAAGATGGAGACAGTATTAATCTGACTGCACTCTGTGCTGATGCATGTCCTAAGGAGTTGCACTTAAGAAAGAGTATTTTGCTTTGGGCTTGGGTTTTTGTTTGATTTTTCAGAAAAACCTGCTTCCATTCTTCACAGAAATCTACAATTCTGATCTCCTCAGATGTCCCAGCCAGAAGTACAAAACTGTATCAATTTAACAGACTGTCAGATACACAAACAAATAGCATCAGCTTTTCAGACCCTTGTTTAGCAGACACTGTAATAGCTGTCAGACATTAATTCTGAGAGTAAAGCCATTGTTCTTTCTTCCTAAGGACAAATGAGAAACTCATCCTGGAAAGCAAGCCAGATACTTAACCTTGATGATGACTAAGCTTAGCAAAAAGTACACCACATGATTTATTCCCTAGAAGTGTGATTAGAAGCTTATTCTTCTTCAGAAGCCTCCAGTTTGGGAAAAACTACAGAAATATAGTAATTCCTTATTTCTAAGATAAGGGAACACTGCTTGTGCCACACTTAAGACTCCATATATCACATGCACTAACATTTTATCATAATGCATGATAACATCATATCATATGTACTAACAACAGGAGCCATTTCCTGGAGACTGTATGCATATTACAGGAAGCAATACAAGTTTGGAGGAAAAAAATGCACTTAACTAGAAGACCAAACATGACTATTTATTCCTATACTTCTTATAGTTAGCTTTCAAATCATGGCCTTAGACTCAAACACCATCATTTTCCATAATAGTGGCATCAAAAACTAAGTTCCCATGTGCAGAAATCAATATGAAGACTTTAGTTTTGATTCAAAGCATCTCTGGTCACAGAGGAAATACACTAAGCAGGTGCTTAAATCCTGTCCCTACACCATTCCACAGTTAGGTGCTACACTCTCATGCTTTTTAGTGAAGCTATACTGGTTTGGCTGGGATGTAGCTCATTTGCTCCACAGTTGCCTGTACGGTGCTATGCTTTGGATTTGTGATGAAAACAGTGTAGATAATACATGGATGTCTTACCCCTTTCTAAGCAGTACTTACACAGCATCAAGGTCTTTTATGTTTCTCATGTTTCCCTGCCAGCAAGTCAGCTGGAGGTGCACAAGAAGAATGTTCCATATAAACATATGACATCATGATCAGAAATAACACTAAGGGTGAAGTTTATCAGGGATGTTATTACTCAGGCTGAGCACTGACTGGCCAGTACCCAAGGATTTTTTTTTTTTTTTGTATCACTTGACTTCCTTTGTTCTGTTTGCTTTTTTTTTTTAACTTACTAAACTGTCTTGATCTCAACCCATGAGAATTCTCACTTATATCTTCCAATTCTCTCCTGTACCTCAGTGAGAGGAGTGAGCAAGCAGCTACATGGTGCTTAGTTACCTACCAGGGTTAAACCACTATATAAAGAGCTAAAAATTTTGGAGGAACAAATAAAGTTACCTTGTCCAGGCTCATACTGATTTACAGTCAGTTGATCAGGTTTATGTTTTATATAACCCTGCTTTAAGCACTTCTCCAAGAATGAGTTGCAAATTTCAGGAAGACCTAGTTATAGAAACAGAACTGTAAACAAGACTGGACAACAAATATTTTTACAATAAATATAACTAAGAAAATACATAGAAGTAGCTTCATATACATGCAAGTCCATCTATAATGATGATTACTCTCCATCAGCTGCTAACACACACATCAGAATTGGGGGCCTAATCTTCAAGTCCAAGACACTTTTAAGATACCAAAATTAGAAAGGCCACTCTTCCAAGGCCTCTGCATTCAGAAGCAGATTACTCATTACAAATGGAAACTGTAGTATCTCTACACATAAATAAAACCGCATCAAATCAGAGGAAAAGTTTTCACCAATTACAATTAAAAAGTTGCAGTCAAGAAGCAAAATTATTATGCAGAGAGTCAGTTGTGCAGAGAGCCTTCTAAAAAATTTATTCCTTGGAAATATGTTACTGAATTAGATTAAATATCACCAAAAATCTGCTGAAGTTAAGTTGGTCTTGAAACAGGAATGGAAGGTATAGTCCTCCACTGAAGCTTTGGTTTGCTATTTTACCTGACTTGATTGAAAAATTCTGCTGAAGGTAAGTAACACCAACAAATATGTTACTACTATCCCTTCCATGAATCTACTGATTTTTATTCTTGTTTTCTCCCCAGAAGTGTTTATGCTTTTCTCACACATAAAATAGTCTGTGAGACTAGAAAACAATCCACATATCAATCCTCTTACAATGATATAACTTTACAGTTAAAATCTTAATATAACCAGAATCCTTCTGTTGCATGCTGCATCCACCCCAGCACACACGCATCACCTTAAACACCTTCAAGTTTTACAGGAATTTAACTCTCCTATTTTACTATTTTTAAATCTAAGTCTATAAGATGACTCATTTGCTTTGCTCTGACTCACAGCTTTCAACTCCAAACATGAGTTATTGAAACGTTTATGAAATTGCTTTCAGTGCAAAGGAAATTTTATTTCAGTGTGCATGCAGCAAGCTTCATGCTGGTTGAGATAAATATATACAGCAACATACGTCACATCCCCCAAATAAATTAACATGCAATTTGTAACACATAATTGTTTTATGGAACAAAAAGCTGAAAAGGAATGACAATTACAATCCCAAAAGCTTTATTTGACCAGACCTCAACAAAGGGCAGCAACCTCTAGCTCCAAGTGACTGGACAACAAGCTTAAAGTACTAACAATAATTTGTAATGAATCTCAAAATTCAAAAGCACTTTTGTGTCTACTTAAGATATAGCAAAGGCTCTCCTTTAACCAGACTCTCACAGCTGTAACTCACCTTAAAGGCTTCACATAATGGTTCAAACATCAGTACAAAATAAGCACAGTTTGATAGGGAAGTTCTCACCTCCAGGTAATGGTTTGTCTTTATCAACATTATTGTTATCATAGCGAAACTCATATCCAAAATGCTTTACTCTTCTATGCTTTAAAGTCTTCTGGGCTGTAAAAACACATAACTTTAAAGTAGGATTAGACTACATAAGACTACATGAAACATTGCAGGTAATTTACTATGTTTCCTTATTCCGTCCTCCCTGTTAAGCCTAAACATTCTTTAATTAGCAGTTAAAACAGTTTATGTGATCCTCGTTGTTCATGCACACACTTCTGCTTATTACCTTTTGTAATTCATCAAGCATCACATTCACTGCTGTTTTGAGTCAGAGGGATGGTGTTTTTGCATATGAGAGAAGCAGAGAATACAATTTTTTGAGCCATGCTTAATGCACCTTTTTCTTGCCCTGATCTCTGAATTTACACTTGATGAATACCCTACACATACATCAAGATCCATAATTCTCATTAATCACCAAGTTACCCATTAGCTAGGGCCAACATAACCTTTTCAACAGGAACTCTGAAGTGGCTTCCAATAATTCATTTATTGAAGGATTTAACTTCACAAGCTCAAGTGAAATCATGAAAGCATCCAGAATGTATGTTTCACTAAGTAAATTTTTTTACATAAAAGAAGACACAGCTCTTCAGCTGGACATCAAATTACAGTCTTGTGCTTGGCACAAGACACATAGAAAAGACTTCAATTGTCTCTGGATGCAGGTTTTTTATTCAAGTAAATCCATTCTACAATATGAATCCAGATTACTCGCAGTATAAGACCCAATTTCTAAAATGTTAAGAACACAGAATTATTTCTGACAATACATTTACCGAGATGTAGACTTCCTATAACATGAAACTACAGGAAAAAAACAACATAAAATTACAGAATGTCTGGATTCCTATAGTTCTACCCACCATTCTGAGTATCTTCATCTCCTTTCCAGTCAATACTTTCCAACATCCTCCTTTCTTCTTCTGGAGAAATAATCTTTTCAATTACCATTAAGCCTGGAGGCAAGCTTGTAGGAACAGCACTTTGCAAGGAAACTGAGGTATATGGAAAAAAGAGAATTTTGTCACTTTTTAAAGAAAGTAAAACCTGTGTTCCCTATGGAGATATAATTGCTTCGTATGAGAATATAGTACAGCTGTATAAATATTTATTGATTCAATGGAGCCCTCATTGTGATCTTATTTGGCAAATGAATGATTCCCTTTTGACAAAACAGGGTTAAGGCCTGAGCTTTGCATCTTTCAAGCACTGTCTAAAAATTTTATTGGATAGGACAAATAAGACTTTACACTATTCAATCACAAATTGTGGTTTTCCTGTAAAAATAAAGGTAACCAGAATTTCTCAATCACTTCAAGGTTCTACCTGAATTTCATTTCAATTTTGCAGAATTTTAGTGATTTACCATTTCAGCAGATTGCTTCCATAGACAGAGAGTACTCTGTAATCAAGTATGTACAAATCAGGAGTATAGAACAATACTGAGGTGAGTATAAAACATCATATAAATATGATATGAATATAAAACTGATGTTGGGACATTCTGTTTGCTATCCAAAGAGCTCAAAAACCCTATTTGCTGGCAGAACATACAGACTGACACCAAGGACCCTTTTTGCTAGACACTATGAAAGCTCACAGAAAGAGCAACAGTTCTTGTAGTAAATAGCTGATAATCAGCCAAAAAAAAATATTGGGGAGAAGGGGAGAAAAAAAAAAGACAGAAATTTAATCATGTATATTTTTCTTTTTGGAGCTGAGACAGAGCTTGCAAGACTAGGGTCACACGAGAAACCCAATGAACTGTCCAAAGATTCTCCAGGCTCCTTAATCACAAAACCTTCATGTGCAGTACTGAATGGTCAGGAAATTACTCAAATCCTTATTTTTATCTTTTTATCCCTTTTGCTTCCAAGTAATAGAGTTGAAATTAGAGTATCCTGAATCTCAGATTCTAGCTTTCATTCTCTTCACCTACTTATAAAAATTAGTGTGTTTTTACCTATATTCACAACACAGGAAGTAAAAGCAAAGTGGAGGAGTATGCAGGAAGCTGGATATATGAGAGCAGAAAAACTGTACCTTTTTCCACAAAATTAATATATAGAACAATGTTTTGGCTACAGTCTTGCAGTGTTACTTCCTTCCCATTAAGGGCATTAAAGGCTTTCTTGGCTTCTTCTGTTGTCCTATATTTCACAAACGAATATGGTTTATTTGGTGGCATTAAGAGTGTTTCCATTGCTCCATATTCTTCTAGTATCCTGAGCAGTTGCTGTCTACTCATCCCATTACCAAGACCAGCATTGGCAATAACCAGGCTCTAATCAAAAAAGAATTAAAAAATAAACCAAAAAAGAATTAGTGATTATTGTTGGTTCATTTAAAACAAACATTTTACCAAGAGAACAGCACTATAAAGAAAAATTAAACCCATGAGCACTCTTTTATGTATTCTGCACAAGACATTCACATTTCTGTGAGCTTATTATACAATACTAATGCAACCTTTGCTTGCCCAGCACACAGTCTGGCTGAAAGCCTTGCAACCTCTCAGAAACATCTCCTCCGTTAATGCACACTTTGAAGTGGCATGTGTGTGTCAAGTGTACTGCGAGCAAACAGCAGCACGGGCACACAATTTTGGAGGTTTCTGAAATAGCTGGGAAAAGTGTTCCATTATTTCAAACGACAGCATTTCATTTCTGACCAAAAAAAAAAATTT